>CAUYQV010167764.1:0-14497 GCA_963574575.1 Galagoides demidoff | reverse complement strand
CCTGTGGTCCCAGCTACTTGGGAGGCGGGGGCAGGAGACTCGCTTGAGCCCAGGAGTTGGAGGTTGCTATGAGCTGTGATGCCATGGCACTCTACCCAGGGGGATAGCTTGAGGCTCCGTCTCAAAAAAAAAAAAAAAAAAAAGAATCTCTGTTCTGGAAAAACATTCACAAATGCTGCCCCCTGCAGCTTCAAATCTGCAATCACACCTACACAACTAGTTTCCAAAAGAAAGAATACTGACATTAAAATTATAACACAGGTCTATAGGAGTCCTTGTTTCATTATTTTTCAAGGGAAGGTGAACTGGAATGAGACAGCTCCTCAGAGAAAACATGGTGCCAATTTGCACTTCAGGGAAACAATGTAAATCCACACAAAAGGTACCTATGGCACTTTAAATTAAGCCCAGACGCTGTATGTTTTAAGACAGGCAGTCGAAGGCCTGGAGTTCTAGTCCTTGCTACTCCTAGACCCTCACTTTTCCCATTGGACCAGGTGACCTGAAAGGCACCCCTGACGTTTTGATTCTAGGAAAATTAATTCTGCCATCTTTTCCCTTGGCTGTTCCAAGAACCATCATAGTCACAGGGCTGGAGGCTAGAAGGCAGGCAGCTGACGGGCACTGGCATTGGTGCATAGTCCACTTAGTAATTTTGCAATTGACAGCTAAGAACCCAAGTGCTGGAATTCTCTGGGCTTTGCATGCTTCATTGTAGAAGTATTCATTAGCAGGAAAGACAAACACATTACAGGGACTACCTATAGAGTCCAAGCAGATACACTGTACTTGACAGAAGTAGGTAGAGAAAACAAAGGGGACAATAAGGAATGGTAGGAACTGGAGGGGCTGCCCAGTCTAAGGTAAATGCATTTACATTTTTAAAAAACTGGCTTGGCGCCTGTGGCTCAATCGACTAGGGCGCCAGCCACATACACCTAAGGTGGCGGGTTCGAATCCCCAGCCCGGGCCCGCCAAACAACAATGATGGCTGCAACCAAAAAATGGCCAGGCGTTGTGGCGGGCGCCTATGGTCCAGCTACTTGGGAGGCAGAGGCAGGAGACTCGCGTGAGCCCAGGAATTGGAGGTTGCTATGAGCTGTGATGCCATGGCACTCTACCCAGGGGGATAGCTTGAGGCTCCGTCTCAAAAAAAAAAAAAAAACTGAGGAAAACAAAACAAGGTCTGATTTGTCCAACAGTGCTCTACAAAGTCTTTTTTTTTTTTTTTTTTTTAAAGACACAAGGTCTCACTTTGTCCCCCTGGCAGTGGTGTGATCACAGCTCACTGCAACCTGGAACTCCTGGCTTCAAGTAAACCTCCTTCCTCAGCCTTCCAAAGTACTGGGATCACAAGTGTGACCCACTGCACCCAGCTACAGTCTTGATCAATTAACAAAATGTGCTTAACATGGACCTAAAAATAGGCAAACACTGGAAATGACATTCAATTTATTTTTCTTTGTAAAAGAGTGCTGATTTAATATTACCCCCTGTAATTCTCAGAATGCTGTCACTTTGAGCAATGTGCACTTTCCACTTCTCCACACAGGTCGCTAGCCATGTATCCTCAGCTTTACCCTAATACCTATAAGCAGTGAAAGGTCCTACCTGAAAAATACATTTTAATTAGTGTTTAAAAAATTCCAATCAAGAGTCCATACTCCAGAGACAGATGCCTCAAGGTCTTCAACTGTGTTTATCACCAATTAGTAGTGCAAAGTTTGTCAGTTATTACCATGTGTTTTTGATTGGTGAAATGAGTACTGTTTTCAATATGTATGCTGTTCATGAATGCCACACACACACATCCACCTCACATAGGCTGGGGTAATAACCACTGAGTGAGTCCAGCAGGCCTAAGACTTGGGAGTGATGGCCTAGGCCCAAGTGACCATTGCTATATTCAGTTGTTAACCGAGTAGGTTGGCTGAATCCTGCTACAGGAAAATTGTCAAGTGAACTTTTTGTGCAAGGCACTTGCTGGACCACTAAAAAGGAGACAGCACGGACTTCGTAGACCTCAGAATAAGACGTACCACTGTTATGTGTCTGCCTCCTAATAAAGGAGGTAGATGTGGCAGAAGTCAGTCTGACAACTTCACTGAGATCCCTGTCACCTTAACCTACCTAAATAGATGGAATCCACTGAAATTCTCCCCTAAAACTAATCATTGTGAAGCATCTAACTGACTTAGATCACTGCAAAAATTTAGAAAAGGCAGAAGTGTTTTAGTAAGGAGAAACTACTGTTCTGGCCTACTGGCCAGGGACCTGCATCAGGGTGAGGCTCTGCCTAGCACAGCACTTCACGCCTCTGAGGAAGACTCACTGCCCTGAGAAATGGCCCATGGCTGAGATGGATACCTCAAAGCACAGCCTTGGCCAGGACAAAATGGGAAAGTAATTAAGAAAATTGAGTCCCCCCCCCATAAGATGTCTGTGGGCCCCTAGGAGGCCCCATGTCACTCACCATGCTCCTCGTATGGATCGTTGGGGTCATCGGCCACCAGCTCTGCACTGCTTGGGGTTTCGTGGTCTTCTTTGGTCACAAATATGATTTGATCCTTCCCTGGTGTTTAGGAAAAGAAAGGAAGAAATGTTTCACTCAAGAGCCCTGAATCAGCCTAAACTCCAAGCTGCCCCACAAACCAAGTTTAAAGACTATCCCATCTGCAACCTGCATGACTAACTGTTGTGTGGTCTAGGATCCGCTCCTACCGACTGCCTGCAGCTGGGACAAAAAACTCCAGAGGTGTCAGGTGAGAAGGAAGACAGCACACCCGCCCTACTTATGTATCCTCTAGATGGGAGATGAAATGCCTTAACCCAGCCAACATGACTGTGTTTAACTCCCAAATTTGCCAACAGTCCACCATCACAGCAAATCTTTTCCTATCAGGCAAGGAAGAGCCCCCACCCAAAAGAAGGAGGCAGTACACCTCAGAAATCCATAGCACTCTGACTACCCACATTATCCCCCACCAACCTGTGAGCACCCCACCTACCGGCTTTGTCTCCCTTCCTCCCAGGCCTCTCAGGAATCTTCCAGCAGTTTGCCTTCAGATAACACTTACAAAATGAAGGGCCAGAGATGCTCAGATACCTACGACTGAGCATTCCCACCCTACTCTGTGTTACACAAGCTGTTCTCACATGCTGGAGGACAGGGGGGAAAAGGGATGGATGGGGAGCAGGACAGAAAAAAAAACACATGAAGAAAATGCTTTCTAGTGTGCTAGGGGTTCACTCACAGGGTTGAGAATGCATAAAAAACCAGAGGAAGACTGAGAACTTTGACAAAGTGAAGCATGCACTGCTTGTGTATCCAGCCTACAGCGCACTGCAGCCCACATTGCTGATATAACTACTACTTCTGTCCAAGACACCCTATAGGAAAATATCCAAGGGACCTGCCTCTAAAAGGCTGAGGACACAGATGGTCTGAGTACCCTGAGTCAACATCCCTTCTGGCCCCTCACTGTGGCTAGAAGGAAGGGTCACGACAGTGGGCAACACTGTGGCCATTTCCCAAAGTCTATAAGGCCTGGGACTATTTCTCAACAACTACAATAACTAGGACCCCCCACCCCAGGGGACCACTTCACAGAAGGGGTGATTGTTGGGGGCCTAACAGTGCCCCCACACAAACTCTTCTTTTCCTCCTCTCCTAGATCAAAAGACTACAAAAGGCCTAGCTAGTGGCACCCACCCTAAAATTTCAAACCAAAAGACCCTAGCCCACAAAAATCCCCTTGCACAGCTCGGCACCTGTGGCTCAATCGGCTAAGGTGCCAGCCATGTACACCTAAGGTGGCGGGTTCGAATCCCCAGCCCGGGCCCGCCAAACAATAATGGCTGCAACCAAAAAATGGCCGGGCGTTGTGGCGGGCGCCTGTGGTCCCAGCTACTTGGGAGGCGGAGGCAGGAGACTCGCTTGAGCCCAGGAGTTGGAGGTTGCTATGAGCTGATGCCATGGCACTCTACCCAGGGGGATAGTTGAGGCTCCGTCTCAAAAAAAAAAAAAAGAAAAAAAAAAATATATATATATATATAATGCTGGCCATACCAAATATGTCCCAAACCTTTTTCAGGGCTGCCCCCACCCCCTGTCCTCAGAATATGATAAAATTTAATTTATAAATTAGGCACACCAAGAGATTAACAACTAATAACAAAACACAATTTTAATAATATACTGTAATAAAAGTTACGTGGATGTGGCCCCCTCCTCTCAAAATATCTTAATATTTTCAGACCACAGCTGACCTTGGGTAACTGAAACCATGAAAAGCAAAACTAAGGATAAGGTGAGACTATTACATTGGAGTAACTATGATAAGAATATAAAATCACACTTTAATCTTCCCCCACCTTTCTGATTATAGGTCCTAAGGCCCTTATTCCAAAAAGTGCCCATCCCCACACCTTGAAGGCTGATCACATTTTTGACACAGCTGATCATAAAACCCAAGAGGACTGGGTGTGGAGAGCTTCTAGATAGCTGAACACATGGAGGGTGCTGGAGGGTGGTGCAACCCTACCACATACCTCACCCTATGTATTTCTTCATCTGTATCCTCTGTGGTATCTTTACAATAAACATAATTAATTAATTGTTGCCCTGAGTTCTGTGAGCCTTTAGAAAATTAACTGAGCCCAAACAGTGGGTGATGGGAAACCACAACTTGGAGCTGATTAGTCAGAAGTTCCAGAGGCTTGGACTTGTGACTGTTGCCTGGGGACTGTGCCCTCAGTCTGTGGGATCTAACATTTTTTCCAGGTACACAGCATCAGGCTTCAATTAGAAGACCCCCAGCTGGTGTCCACATTTGGTCACAAGTCTCCGTCTGTGTTGATTATTGTAGTGTTAAGAACACAGTTTCAGAGTTTCCCAAAGCAAGTATAGATCCAAAAGAATTGAAAGCAGGATCTCCAAGAGATTATCTGCACACTCACATTTGTAGCACCATTATTCAGAACAACCAAAAGATGGAAGAAACCCCGACAGATGAAGAATAAACAAAATGTGGCATATAGAGACAATATTCAGCCTTAAAAAGGAAGGAGATTCTATCAGATGCTGTAACATGGATGAACTTCAAGGACATTATGCTAAGTGAAACTCCACTGTTCTGTTTTGTTTTGCTTTTTTGAGATAGAATCTCACTCTACTGCCCTTGGTAGAGTGCTGTGGCATCAGCATAGCTCACCGCAACCTCAAACTCTTGGGCTTAAGAGATACTCTTGCCTCAGCCTCCCAAACAACTGGGACAATGGGCACCTGCCATAGTGCTCAGTTGATTCTTCTATTTTTAGTAGAGACTGAGACTTTTTTTAATCACTCTTGCTCAGGCTGGTCTCAAACTCCTGAGCTCTTAGTGATCCACCTGCCTCAACCTCCCAGGTTGCTAGGATTATAGATGTGAGCAGTTGTGCCTGACCCTTAAATGATTCCACTTAACTTAGACTCTAGGGACTCCTAGAGTAACCAAATTCATGGAAAACAGAAAGTAGAAAATATTAGGTTGCTAAGAGCTAGGGAGAAAGGAAATGGAGAGTTATTGTTTAATGGGAATAGAGTTTTATTTCTACAAAACGAAAAAGTTCTAGAGGTCTGTTGCACAACCATGTGAAATACTAAACACTCCTAAACTACACACGCAAAAATGGTTATGATGATAAGATTTCTTTTACCACGATTAAAACAATTTGTCATAACAGGGTCAGTGCCTGCAGCACAGTGGTTATGATGCCAGCCACATGCACCGAGGCTGGCAGGTTCAAACCCAGCCTGGGCCTGCTAAACAACAATGACAACTTCAACAAAAAAACAGCCAGGCATTGTGTTGGGCGCCGGTAGTCCCAGCTACTTGGGAGACTGAGGCAAGAGAATCACTTAAGCCCAAGAGTTAGAGATTGCTGTGAGCTATGATGCCATAGCACTCTACCCTGAGCCACATTGTGAGACTCTGTCTAAAAAAAAAAAAGCCATAACAGACAAATATTTTTTGACTTGGTTCCAACATACATTAAATAGAGAGAAAGCCACTAACAGAATCATTTATTAGCAATCCCAAAACTATCGAGCTGAATCAGCTATCTTCCTAAAATGCAAATATAGCATGCTTCTGCCTAAAATCTTGGATGACTCTCTGAAACTCTGAAACTCTAGCACGTAGTTTCCTTTTTTTTTTTTTTTTTGGAGACAGCATCTTACTCTGTCGCCCTGAGTAGCTGGGACTACAGGCACCGGCCACCTCGCCTGCCTTGCTATCCCCACATAACCCCAATACTTAGCACACTGCTTGGCACATAGGATGTATTGTTTCTGCCAAGTGAACAAACTTGGAAACAGAAACGTGATTTGACAAGGACAAACGCAGGATAAGATCTAATAATCATTCCTTGTTTTTACTAAAATAAAAAGGTTCCAGAAAGGCAATGCTGTAGAAAGGTAGAAGAGAGTTTTGCAGCCAGACAGACTTGGCTTCAAACCTCCCCTCTTCACTTCTGCGACCTCCAGTAAACTATCTCTGTACATCCTTAGTTTTCTCCTGGTTAAAATTATATTAATAATCCTCGCCTCCAAAGGGATTGTAGGGATTAAAGGTGAAAAGGTGCGATGAGCCGTTAAAGATGCAGGCGCTAAAGAAAAACTAGCAGAAAAAGTATCAGCAAATAGCAGCTAGTGTAGGTATCATTACCGAACACAACAATCGCCGTCCACACATCCGAAGACGTGAACCCGGGGGGCACTGAGCTGCGGAACTGGGGTGACAGAGGGGTGTCCTTGCTCACGAGGAAGTCCCCCGCGGACGGTCCCCAGGCAGCGCCTGCCTCTGCTACCACCCCCGAGAGCATTGCCGTTCACTCCGTGTGCACGGACACCTGTTGCGTGCCCGGCTCTTTCAGAGACCCACGGGTGGACACGAACGCAGGTTCCCTTCTACCCTTGAGCACGAGCCCCGCAGGGAGGGAACGCTGACCAGACACCCGACGAGCGGACGTGACCAGAGGCAGTTCGCGGTCCAGGGTCCTCCCGGCACTCGGAGCGCCCCGGATCGGCAAGACAGGCCGGACTTAGGCCCGGGTGACTCGGCATCTCCGCCGCTGTCCCGCCCCACGCGCCAAGCTCAGGCCCCGGCCGCACTCCTCGTCCTCGGAGCCCTGCCCGGCTGCGCTTACCATGATGAACACCGCCTCGCAGACGCTGCTTCTCTCAGAGAACGTTATGAAAGGAGCCCGCCGCCTGCGCTCCGCCAGCTGCCGCGGCCGCACTGAAGCCGGGACGCTCCGAGAGGCCCACCGGAAGTGCGGGACCCGAGACCCGGGGGGCGGCGCCGCGGCCAAGCTTCGCCTCCGAAAAGTAAAAAAAAAGACGACGGCTCTGGGCTCTAAAACCTTGTTAGCATTGGTGTTAAAATAATCTTTCCTAACTGGGCCCGTCTGAGTCCTATTAAAAATTATTTTAAATTACGTTTTGATAATCCTCCCCTCCAGTCGAATTTAGTAGGGTCCATTCTCCGGAGGACTACACTACCCAGAATGCACGTAAACCTTTCGGTCTTTCCTTCAGCCATCATGGACTCGGGCAGAAGTTAGTTACGTATCCTCCCTTGGGCCGGACCGAGCACCTATTGAAAATACCACTGTCACCCTTATTCAATATATAACTAAATTTAATTTATGGCTAGAAGTGTATTTTTGTCTTCTGGGGTTCCCAACGGGTAGTAGGCTTCTCTTCCCAAAGTAAAGATGTCTGCCGTTCGTTGGGTTTCTGGGTAAAAACAAGTTGGAGCGGGGGCGGGGGGCGGGGGTATGGTGTTTACGTCCTGCTTCAGAAATGACGCATCTTTGGGGGCGGGCCACAGTGTTCCAGCCGTGAATGGCGGAACAGTAGTGCCCGCCCCTAAGCGGTCCAATCAGAAGAGAGAAAAGTCTGGGAACCAAGAAGCTATTGGTTGGAGACCCCTGGGCCAATCTGGGAAGAGCTGTGAGTTGGCGGGAGTCTTGACCGCCGCAGGGGCTCTAGGTGTCTTGGAGCGAACTCTAGGCGTCTGCCTGCCGTGGCTATGTTCGTGTCCGATTTCCGCAGAGACTTCTACGAGGTGGTCCAGAGCCAGGTGACTCTCAGTGCAGGACCCCGGCAGAGGCCTCATCAGGGAGAAGGGATGGGGGGAGCGGCTGCAGGGTGACCGGGAGGGTGGGGAAGGGCAGGAGTCGGGTCGTGGTGCTCAGCCCGCGCGCTCTTCCCGGACAGAGGGTCCTTCTCTTTGTGGCCTCGGACGTGGATGCTCTGTGCGCTTGCAAGATCCTTCAGGTGAGTTCTGCGGACCGTGGGAGGGCAAGCCGGGGCGAGAGGTGAGGGTTCAGGGAGGGTTTGGCGCCGGTATGGGAGCTGAGAGCTTAGGGTGGGAGCCAGCAGGACAGGAGGTGGGGAGCAGGTGAGAGACGGAGGACTCTGGGATTTGAGGGGTCACCTCCTGTCTGTACAGTGTTGGGTCAGTTAGAGAAGGATTAGGTAAAAGGCCAGGAGAGTAGTTCGTAAGTTTTACCGTAACCTGGGGCAAAAACTGGTTGCATTTGGGAGACCTTTGGACCAGTAGTGTGACCTCTCAAATGTGGGGTCTGACAGATGAATTGGTGACATCTTAGGGCATAGTGGGACCATAAACAGAGCTGGGGATACTGGTCTTAGGGAGAGAAAATCATTTGTTTGGGTCCAGGCAATTCTCAGAAGACCTGGAAGTAGGATTAGCCTTTCTCCCCAAGTTTTACTTAGGTAATTTTTTAAAAGTCAGCAAAGTTGACAGAATGGTATGGTGAATACTCAAATTCTCACTGCTTAGCTTTTCTCATTAACATTTCACTAATCGTACATTATCCCACGTCTTTTGTCTCTCAACCCATCTAGTTTTTTTTTTTTCCTGGTGCATTTCAAGGTGTAATGCAGACATCTTAAATAAGATAGGTTTTAAAAACACTCTCTCTGCAGGCCCTGTTCCAGTGTGACCACGTGCAGTACACACTGGTTCCAGTTTCTGGCTGGCAAGAACTTGAAACTGCATTTCTTGAGCATAAATCACAGGTATGAAAGATGCATTTTGTAATGATTAAGCTTTTGTACTCAATGGCAATTTCTTCTTAACTTTCTTTCTAGTCCAACGATAGGTTGGGAGTATATTTAAATACCAGCTATGATACTTCTCAATGTGGAAGAGAAAAACATGCCCTGTATATACTGCTAGTTTATCCTAAAGTTGCAAAGACAAAAAAGACCAAAAAAAGATGCTGAATGTGGACAGCCCCTAACTTTGAATTTGTTTTGCAATTTGATTATAAGGTCTTGGAATTTAGTCTTTGACCTAAAGTTATTTTAAAATACACCACTATTTTACATTACCTCTTCAAGAACATGCATCCTAGTTTCCAAATTGAAATCTAAGAATGCATATTCTCCCTTTGGAATTTAAACACCAGAGGCCAGGGTTCCTTCCACCTAACGTGGCTCCCACGGGGAAGGGCTTGGGGCATGGAAGACTGTCGCGTCTCTACTACATCTGGAACTGTTTTGGCAGAGGTAAGTCCTTACCTGGAATTCCTGTCATCCTGCCAGGAACGTGTGCCGGTTTGATATTTATAAGGAAAGAATTCACTATAGTGATAAAGTGTGGTAAAGGACTTAATATTTAGGGACCCATAAAGTATTTGCTGAGAATTAAAGCTCTGCAATGCTACTAGCACTGAGAGGCCGTGCAACACAGAGGCATGTGATCTGGAAATGCCCAGCTCCATGTTTGAAGTCCGGGTCTGCTCATTGGTTTCTTGGCCCCGTGCATGAGACTGGGGCCTGCTGAGCCTCTGCAGGCACCTGTGATCTCGGAGAAAGCAAGGCGAGCCACAGGACCTACTCCATGGTGTCACCGTGGAAATGAAATAATACGTAGAGTGTGTTAGAGCACCAGCATGGGCCATTTTTGGAACCCGTTGCCATCTGAGCCTTGCCACATGTCATGGGACTTACCGTGTCTCAGCCTTAACATGTGTCAGCAGAAGGACACAGAAGCCTAACGTGGTGCTGGGCAAGGGGCCTCCTTGAAGCAGTTGCTTTAAAATATCTCCTTTCTAGCCTGAGCATGGTGGCTCACACCTGTTGTCCTAGCACCATGAGAGGCCAAGGCAGGCGGATTACCTGAGCGTGGAGGTTCAAGACCAGCATGAGCCGGAGTAAGCCAGAGTGAGAACCCGTCTCTACCAAATAAAAAAAAAAAAAAAAAGCTGGTGCTGTGGCAGGCACCTATAATCTCAGCCACTTGGGAGGCAGAGGGCAAGAGAATCTCTAAAGGAAGAAAGAAAAAATAAAATTAAAAAAAAAAAAAACTTCAACTAAGATGAGTAAAAATAAGCTGAAATTGAAAGCAAAATTAAAAAATATATATATATATATATCTTATATTCTCTCTTTGGGGTGGTGCCTGTGGCTCAAGGAGTAGGGTGCCAACCCCATATACCGGAGGTGTTGGTTGGGTTCAAACCTGGCCGGGGCCAAAAAATGCAAAAAAAAAAAAAAAAAATCTCCTTTCTTTTTCCAGTTCCGTTATTTTATTCTCATAAACTGTGGAGCTAACATAGACCTCTTGGACATCCTTCAACCTGATGAGGACACTATATTCTTTGTGTGTGACACTCACAGGCCAGTCAACGTTGTGAATGTGTACAACGAAAACCAGGTATCCAGGCTGCTGTGACCTCAACTGTTCTGTGCTTTCCCCTCAACCTGTCTGCAGCTATTTAGGCCTCACATAATATTGTGCCGAATAGGGCACCGGCCCCATGTACCGAGGGCAGTGAGTTCGAAACCAGCCCCAGCCAAACTGCAACTAAAAAATGGCCAGGCATGGTGGGTGCCTATAGTCCCAGCTACTTGGGAGGCCGAGGCAAGAGAATCGCCAAGGCCCAAGAGTTGGAGGTTGCTGTGAGCTATGACGCCATGGCACTCTACCGAAGGCAATAAAGTGAGACTCCGTCTCAAAAAAAAACAATATTGCACTGAGTGTCATGGGCAAGGCATGGACCTGACTCCCCTGTTGAAGTAGGAGTAGCCTGAGCACAAGAATGTGTTCTTGGCTTGGCAGCTGTACTCAGCGGTTAGGGCGCCAGCCACATACACTGGGGCTGGCAGGTTCAAACCCAGTCCAGGCCTGCCAAACAATGACAGCTACAACCAAAAAAGAGCCAGGCATTGTGGTGGGCACTTGTAGTCCCAGATACTAGGGAGGCTGAGTTGAGTGAGTCGCTTAAGCCCAAGAGTTTGAGGTTGCTATTAGCTCTGATGCCATAGCACTCTATCAAGAGCAACATAGTGAGACCGTGTCTAAAAAAAAAAAATGTGTTCTTATTCATCTTTGACGAGAAACACGGCTCCTCATCCTTGGAGATGCTTGGAATGTATTTGTGGAGTTCACTTGACCTGGGAGATGTCGGCATCCTGTAATCAGCCTGCAGTTGCTTTTAGAGATCATTCTATGCACTTAGGGGGCCCACATTTTCCTGTCCTCTCTCAGAGGATATGTAGTGGGGCATTCATCTTGTTGATACCATAAGAGGGAGCTGCTTTTCCAGACTTCTGGACAATAGATGGTTTTCAAAAAATTCTTTTCAAGATTTTCATAATATCTCTATACTGGGTGTGACGCAACTCTAGTACCTCGCTGAGCTGTTGTGAAAACAAGAAAATTCCTAAGAAGTCTGGAAGTCTTCTTAAATAGGTAGCAATCTGGGCTCGGCGCCTGTGGCTCAATCGGCTAAGGCGCCAACCACGTACACCTAAGGTGGCGGGTTCGAATCCCCAGCCTGGGCCCGCCAAACAACAATGATGGCTGCAATCAAAAAATGGCTGGGCATTGTGGCGGGCGCCTGTGGTCCCAGCTACTTGGGAGGCGGAGGCAGGGGACTCGTTTGAGCCCAGGAGTTGGAGGTTGCTATGAGCTGTGATGCCATGGCACTCTACCCAGGGGGATAGCTTGAGGCTCCGTCTCAAAAAAAAAAAAAATAGGTAGCAATCTGTTTGTACAGGAAACTATGAGTCAGCCATTAATAATCGGGAAGTGATAAGATTCTGCAGGAGAAGTACATATTGTATTGGATACTTTTCTGTCAAGCCGGGAGGCACCTGATTGCTTTTTGTTTTAAACTTAGATCAAGTTACTCATTAAACAAGACGATGACCTCGAAGTTCCCGCCTACGATGACATCTTTAGGGATGAAGAGGAGGATGGAGAGCAATCAGACAATGGCAGCGATGGGTCAGAGCCTTCTGGGTCAGAACCTTCTGAGAAGCGCACACGGTTAGAAGAGGTGTGTTTGGGTCCCTCACAGCATCCTGAAGGATTTTGTACTCCCAGAGGTCAGGGGTTGTCTCTAGAGCCTGCTAGCCCAGGCATAACTGGAGTCATGTGGCAGTGGAAGTGAAGGAGCTAGCAGGCAGGGGGACTGACCCTGGGCTCTGCTGTCCCTTGGCCAGGCCCAGCCCCAGATGGTCAGTCCAGGGGAAACATCTAGTGTGTGAGGGAATGAGTGGTTTGCACCATGTGGGCCCCAAATCTCAGCTGCTCGGTGATTTGGGATCAGTCAGCAGAAGGAACCATCCAAGGCTATGCCTTCTGCAGAGGCAGAATTACTGGGGGAGGTGGTTTTTCTACTAAAAACAGAAAAACTAGCCTGTAGTCCCGGCTACTCGGGAGGCTGAAGGAGGAGAATTTCTTGAGCCCAAGAATTTGAGGTTGCTTTGAGCTATGAAGCCACAGCACTCTGGCCCAGGGCAATAGAGTAAGATTCTGTCTCAAAAAGAAAAAAAAAGTGAATAATGCCTCTTTTTTTGTATTTTTAGTAGAGACAGGGTCTCACTCTTGCTCAGCCTGGTCTCAAGCTCCTGAGCTCAGGCAGTCCACCTGCCTTGACCTCCTAGAGTGCTGGGATTACAGACACGGGCCACCACACCCTGAATAATGTCCTAATTTCATCTAATACTTTGCCCACTTTGAAGTTTCTTTAATCCTCCTCAAAATACATTTTGTGGTCACTTTTATTTGTGAACTATCCTTCAGTCAAGGGTACCACGTTTACTTGTTTAACTTAGAATGGTATTTCAACCTCCACTTCTTTTTTTCTTTTGTTTTGTTTTTAATGATGTTGGTGGCCAGTCCTATTGTCCAATGCTTCTTATTTGCTTCTTCTTGGAGTAATTTAATTTTCTTCTCCATCCCTGCATTTTTGATGACCTGTACATTAGATATAGTGGTTTGATTTTAGTAAGATTAAGCACTCTTTTGAATACTTTTTGTTTTGTTTTATTTTGTTTTTTGAGACTGGGTCTTGCTCTGTTGCCAGGTTAGAGTACAGTGGCAGAGCTCACGATAACCTTAAACTCCTGGGCTCAAACAATCCTCCTGCCCGGCCAGGATACTTTTTATATAACTAAAATCTGTATGATTTATGAGGATTAATATATAAGGTATATCCTCAGAAATGTTTCTACTAATGGGGTGCACATTTAAAGAGATTTGAAGACAACAGACAAATGTGCCGTCATAGCTGTGTGACTTGAGGCAGGTGACTTAACCTCTTTCTGTGACATGAAGATGATGATGGACTGTGCTGTTGTGTTCCTACTGATCTCTAACAAGTACCCCAAATGAGCAGCTTGAATCCACCATTTTTTTATGCTCCTGGATTCTGTCGGTCGGAATGTGGGCAGAACCCAGCACAGACAGCATTAAGTCTTTCTGCTCCAGGGTGTCTGGAACCTCAGCTTCAGACATGAAGGCTGGGAATGGGATCATGGGCCATTGTTGGTTCTTGTGTCAGTCATCTGGTTAGCTGGGACCGCTCCCAGCCCAGACTGCTCAGCCAAGCACCTGCAGGGGCTGCGCCATTGCACATGGCTTCTTCACAAACATGGCAGCTTGGGCTCCTAGCAGGAGCACTCCAGTCAGCTGGGCAACCACTCTCTGGGTCTTCCCACTGGTGTTGGGGGCCCTCGGTACCCTACAGCTACAGGCAAGGGAACAGGACCCTGCCAAGCATTGTGGAAGGGTCAAAGAAATCTCAGGCTATGGAGGTTTTATTAAATCAACTTTATTGAGGCCTAATTTCTATACAAATTACCAGGTGTATAATTTTTTAGGTGTTATTTTGTTTTGAGACAGGATCTCTCTCTCTCTGCTGCCCTGGGTAGAGTGCCAGCACGTCATAGCTCACAGCAACCTCAAACTCTCTTGGGCTTGAGCAATCCTCTTGCCTTAGCCTCCCAAGTAACTGGGACTATAAGTGAGTGCCACTATGTCCAGATAGTTTTTTTTTTTTTTTTTTTTTGAGACAGAGCCTCAAGCTGTCCCCCTGGGTAGAGTGCCGTGGCTTCACTGCTCACAGCAACCTCCAACTCCTGGGCTCAAGCGAGTCTCCTGCCTCAGCCTCCCAAGTAGCTGGGACCACA
>CAUYQV010167761.1:0-77607 GCA_963574575.1 Galagoides demidoff | reverse complement strand
AACTGAGAAAATGACATGAAGGCTGTGTTGATCAGTTTGATGGAAGTATTTCAGATTGCATGTGAAAACCCCACACTGTACCCCAGAAGTGTATTAATGTACATAGTTATCATTCAATAAAAAAATTAAAAAAAAAAAGAGATCTAATATTCAGGCTTCAGTCTTTTCTTTGTGTGAATTCCATTAAAATCCATGCTTTCAAGGGTTGCATTTTTTCCAGGAAAGGTTTTCCAATACTTTTCATAGCATTGGAAAGCATGGGTTGGTTATCAGACTTGGGTTGGAATCCTGAAGGTTATGCCTGAATTTTGGAACGTGGGTTAAACTCTCTGAGCTTCAGGTTCCTCATCTGTAGAAATGGCAATAGTCTTATCATCTTCATAAGGTCATGGTGGAAATTAATGAGAAGGTACATTTTCCTAGCAGTGCATATGAAAAGGTGCTTATTAAATGCTCACATACATATTCTTTCACTCTAGCCTCCTATCTGTTGCAAGCTGGAGAATAATTGCCCATTTTATATTGTACGATTCCATTTTATTGCTCAGGTAAACCCATAGCCTTTTGAACTGAGGGGGATAGGGTGAGGCTCAAGTGGATAGACACATCACCCACATATCAAGGGCTACAGTTCCAGCCACAGGGCTTGGAGTTACTCTGATGTGCACTCAAATTTGGGTTTTCCCAGGTAGAATTGTTGACTGTTGGGCAACCTCCATGAGCCTCAGTTTCTTCATCTGCAGTAACATTTTCTCATTTGATTATGGTAACGTTTAAAAAAAATCTGTGCATTTAAAGCACAGTGCCAGGGACAAGAGATGAATAAAAGAATTAGTGCTCCACCTAATGGGATTAATATAGCTAGCCTTCACCTCCAGAGTGGTACTCGTCAAAGAGGAGAATATAACCTTCCTCCTCTATAATCTCAGGTAACACTAGTAGGCAGGAAGAACGAAGTAACCCCAAATCCTGTCTCAGCATAAGGCTCTCAGAGTAAAACATTACCTGTATTGAATATACCAAGTTAAGGAGAGACTAAAGCACTCTTATTCATGTTGTTCAAATGAACCCAAATATATCTAATTTTTGCTTAGGCTAAAATTTAATTTCCTTTTATTTCTTACCTTTTCTTTATACCTAGCTTGTCTACCAAGTATAGACCCATGGAGGGTACCTGAAAGGGTCCCATTATTATTGTATTAGTGTAAAGAATTCAGAAGACATTACAGGAGCAAAACATCCTGAGAATACTAAGAGATTGTGGATGGAAGCAATCTCTTAAAAGATTCCGCTGCTTATTCTAATCTGAAATAAATCCCAATTCAATCTGGAGCAAAGGGCTCTTCCGGAAACCTCAAATAATTCCTCAGAACTTTGAGTGGTGCTTGAGTCATTTCGGTTGGCTGCTTCTTTTTCTCTCACACACAGATTACTCTAAAGAGAACCACACCTGTTCATGCCATGGATGGACAGGCACGAGCAGTCAAATGCAGGGATGAAGAGAATGGCTCTGGAGCCCAGCTGCCTGGTTCTCATGCCTGCTCTGCCCCCTAGCAATCTGAGTGTCTATCTCTTCCCGGAGAAAGCCAGCAGTCAGTTGCAGTGGGGGTGATCTGCTTTGGAGGATTTGGGGATGGGTGGGTCTCTTGACTTTCAGCAGGGCAAAATGCTGTTCCTACTAATATGGTTTTATCTGTGAAGTTGGGGAACACATTTATGGAAAGGAGAAAGTCAGACAGAGGATCCAGGGGTGACAACACCGCATTTCCATCATGACCTGATGCTTGTTCTCCTTCCAGTCTGAGTTCTGCGGCATGAATCTCCATTCAGTCAAGGTACTCTGTGTCCGGCTCTGCTGTGCACACCTCCTTGGGTCTTGAAGCTAGCCTTCCCTCCGAGAGGGAGACTGACTCCTGCCAGGACCATGCAGTGCTGTGAGAAGAAGCTCTCTTGTGTAGGATGATGGTGGGAGCTTGCCCTGGAACTTTCAGGGCTATGAGATGTCCTGTGGAAAAAACCGGGAAGACTTCATCTTCTATGGCTGCCAGCCTGGCACTGTTCCTGTTGCCATATTCCTCCACAACATTTATAAACATGAAATTCGGTACCTCCTGCCTCTCATCTGTTTCCTGCTTCTCCTTCCTGTCTATTCTTTGTTTCCAAGGATATTTGCATAAAGTCAGGCTCTCAATATTTTCTGAAAGGAAGTGTCCACAAAACACTTTAAATGAACCTAGTTTCTAGCTCATCTGTTTCCATAGCAACCAATTATGATGTCACAAACAGAGGGTGATGACTTGAGGTGGGAATTAGGTGGCAAGAGAGCAGATGGGCTTTTGGAAAAAAAGAAAAAGAAAATGAAAACAATATCCTCTCTACGTAGAGATTTTCTTGGTAATAAAGAACAAGGGAGAGATAAATAAAGAAGCCACGAGAGAGAAGGAGCCTTTCCAAACAGCGTCGGAGAAATTAGGGGTGGAAATTAGCAACACTTGCGAGCAGTGTTTGTTTCCTTCCAGGCATTCTGAATGATGACTCCGCACCGCTCTCCTGGGATGATGAACAATATGGATGATGAGGAAATTAAAATTTCCAGAGGTTAAGGAAGTTGCCAGGGCTGTGAAGCAAACCATGGACTAGATTTGAGAGGAGGGTTGAGTGGTATTAATAATGCAAGAGAGCAGGAATTGACAAATATTTTCTGTAAAGGGCCAGAGAGTAAATATTTGGGGCTTTGTTAGCCAGATTATGTCTTTCACAATTACTCAACACAAAGGCAGCCACAGACAATAAATAAACAAGTGGGTATAGTTGTGTTTCAATAAAGCTTTATTTACAAAAATAGGATTTGGCTAGATTTGTAGGTGACATTATTGAAATAGAGAATTGTACTCTATCGTTTCACATTTAACTGGAAAGATCCTTGAAGGCCATCTGACATACTCCTGGGGATTTCTGGTTAATGTATTATGGTGTCATAGGGGGAAAGAGGTCCCAGCTTCCTCATTCATCCAACAAACATTTATTATGGATCTGGTTCATGAAATAATTCTGTTCTGGGGGTTGCACAAGTCTCTGTCATGAAAAGTTTTATGTTCTAATTAGCCATACTAGGTAATGGGCAAGCCATTTATCCAAGGTCAGCCCCAGTTTTCTCTTTTGGATGTCTAAATTTTTAAAATCATGAGTCACATTTACAGGACAATTTAAAATGTGTTTGTATTGTATACGAAATAGCAAAATAAATACCCATTTTCCCACATTATAAGAAAATAGGACATTGGCAATCCTAAGTACCTGACTTCTCAGGTGTATATCTCTCCTTGGTCTCATTATCCTTCTCTTAATTTCAAAATATGATGTTATTTCCTTATTTGTTTGATGTTTGGCATAGCCATAAAATGTCTCATTAAAAATATATAGCTTAATTTTGCCTCTTTGATTTTTTTAGTATTTGAGGCTTGCTGTAGGATTCTCCTTGGGCATGCAGCTTTCACTCAGTTTTATTTCTGCCACTCATCTACGCAGCTATGGGGAAAGCCCAGGGCCCAAAGACTACCAGGGCCAGATCTACTCAAACCATGTTAGATTTATTGGCTTGATGCAGCAGGACAGAATAGAGAATCAATCGGCCTTTTAAGAATGGCGTTATGGGAGGAATTTGCTAAGGTTGAAGTTAGTCATAGGTGTTTTTTGGTAGAGTTTGGTCAGAATGTGTGAGTCAGGGCATTGCTGGAATAGAAGATTTCCCTTTAATCCATGGATCCATGTAGAGATTGTTAGGTGAGTGTGCTTGTGGTTTTCTATTGGACTATATGCACCTGGATAAAATGGCATTATAAGGTCTGTGGTGTACATTATGGCTCAGTTGGCTGTAGTTTATCTTTCTTGGAAGTCTGGATGCAATTAACAAATCGATTAAATTATCAGTTCCCTCCTACAGCCTTCCTCTCATCAGGAACACGAAAGCAAATAAACCTTATCACTACAGTTTACTTTGATTGCTGTGTAATATTCCTTGGCCTGAATCTACCCACATTTACATAGCCACTGTACTATTGATAACATTTGGATTGTTCCTGGATATTTGCTGTTACAAAAGATGCTGCTATGATGCAACTGAAAGTTTCTAAAAGCTGGGTATATACCTAAAAGCGAATCTCGGGGTGCAACTGAAAGTTTCTAAAAGCTGGGTATATACCTAAAAGCGAATCTCGGGGTATACGGATGTCTGACTTTAATAGGAAATACTAATTTGGTTTCTCAAGTGTTTATACAGCATTATCTTTCTGCCAGTTATGGACGGGGGTTGCTTCACATCCCGGCTAATTTTCTGATCTGTCAAACTCTCTAATTTTTGCTGGTCTGATGACTTGTGGGCCGACATCTCATTGTGGTTTTAATTGACATTTCTTTGACAATAAACACAAGGTTGCACATACCTTAAACATTTCTTTAGCCTTTGGATATTCTCTTTTGTGAAATGCCTGTTCATCCTCCTGCCCCCTGTTTTGCTGTTGGCTTGTCTCTCTCCCACATTATTTATGGAATCCTTTCTGTCCCTTACAGGCCATCCCAATTCTGATACAAATCACATTTTTGTCGACGTGGCTCTGTTTCTCTTATCTCTGTTCTGATTCATTGTTTTACGCATATATCTCTGCACTCATACCATACTAGCTTAATTTCTATTTACATTAAATAAATTTTGATACATAATGGGGAAGTCTTGCACTTTGGTTTGCTTCTTTGGGAATATTTTAACTATTTTAGGCCTTTTTCACACCTAAATAAATTTCAGTATTAGTTTGTCTTGTTTTAGAACAAAATTACAAAATACCTGCTGGGATTTTTATTGGGATCTTGTTGCAATTATATATCTACCAGGGAAGAACTGATGTTCCTATGATATTGAATTCTCCTGTCCAAGAAGGTTTCAAGAATATATTTCTCCATTCAGTTAGGGTTCTTCAATAGTTTTCACAAAGTTTCATTTTTTTTTTTTTTTTGTATAACAAGATTGTTTACACATCATAATTTTATTCTTGGATGATACTTGTGGGCTATTGTAAGTAGTACATTCCTTAAAAAGTCCTTCTAAAATTATCACCACTGATATAGAAAAATGAAATCAACTTTTCTATAGAAAATATTTCTTAAATTTAAATTTGTTTTTTCCTTCCACATGTTTAGGATTTTCTATGGGGATAATTGTATCACCTAAAACTGATGGGATTTTCCCCTTTGTTTCTAAGAGTTAAAGTCTTCAATTATTTTCTCTTTTTTTTAATGCATTCATAATATTTATTAGAAATGATGATAATGGGAATCTTTGTTTCTTTGTATTGGCCTTGGTCTTAAAAGAAATGCTCTCAATATTTCACCATGAAGTATGACATTTACTGAAAGGTGTGTGTATGTTTGTGTGTGGGTGGAGGTATGTGCATTTATGAGGTTAAGGAAGTGCCTTTCTAGTCTCCATTTGCTAAAAGATTTTTAACATGAATGGATGTTAAATTTTAATAGATGCTTCTTCCCACATTTATTATATTTATCAGATATTTTCTCCTTTAATTTGTTATTGAGAAAAATCACATTAATTGATTTTTTAATATTAAGCTATGCTTGCAGTCTTGGAATAAAACCATTTGTCATAATATATTATCTTTTTTATGCATTGGTTGATTAAATTTTCTTTTACTTTGTTTAGAATTTGCATATATATTCATGGCTGTGAGAGGCTTGTAATTTTCCTTTCTTTTCCTGTCTTTGTCTGCTCTTGGAATCAAGGTCATACTTGTCCCTTAAGATGAGATGAGAGAACATTCTTTTCTTTTTTTTTTTTTTTCAATTCTCATTTGGGAGAATTTGTGGTTCTCTAGATATGATGCTTTCTTGTGAGAATCATTCAACCTATTAATTCAATTTGGTTAAATAATGTTTTCTGGTTTCTATTTATTTTTGATACAAGTTTGGTTAGCTATCTTTTTTCTTATAATATTTTTATTTAATCAAAGTTTTGAAATTGCTGTAATAACCTTGATCATATGTTCTTTTATTAATCCGTGTAAGTTCTTCACCTTGTGTAATTATGTCTTTATTTTCATTCTTAACATTGTTTATTGAAACCTTACTTTTTTCTATATGAACATTTAAGGGAATTCATTTCTCTTTAAATACAACTTTACCTCTATCCCACTGGCATTTCTATGTGGTATTTCCATTTTCTATCAATATATATTTTTAAATATCCACTATTGCTCATTTTGCAATCTACAAATTATTCAATACCTTTAAATTTTCAAATATATGGAGTATTTCTAGTTATTTATTTAATATCAATTGTAAATTAATTTTGTTATAAACAGATAATTCCATCTTACCCATCCTTTGATAATTGTTGAGACTGTCTTTATGGCTTTGGTATATGGCTAATTTTTGTAAACATTTCATGTGTGCATGAAGGGAATATGTATTTTTGAATTAATTGAATGCATTGTTCTACATACACAATAGATCAAATGTGCTAATTTGTGCTGTTTGAATCTCTTATATATTTTTTGTCTTATTGTTTCCAATTGCTAAAACTATCAATTTGAGACAATTGTGTTAAGTTCTCCATTACAATAATAAAGTTGACAATTTTTCTTTATTCATTTAACAAATTTTTCTATTTTGAGACTATGTTGCTAGGTTCATATAGATTCATAATTATTTTATTGTATCTTTCTAATTAATCAACACATTGATCATTATGTAGTGATCTTCTTTATCTCAAGTGCCTTAAAGAGACCTTTGATATTAATATTTATACTTTAAATTTGGGGGGAATATTAATACTTACTTACGAAATCTATTTCTAATAGTGTATGCCTTTGGAGGTCTATTTTTTATGTCAATTGTCCCTGCTCAGTTTTAATTGCAGTATCTTGTTTCTAGCATACTTTGTAACTATTGATTGTAAGGTGCCTATTTACTTGGAACTGTAGTTGGGGAAACACTTTATAAATTGGATTCAGGCTCCTCCTGAGATAATTTCTTCTGCCAGTCTCCCAGTAGTATGCTCACAAGAGTCTACTTTAGGTTAAATTTCTTGGCTTGATGCCTTCCAAAACCACACTGGTGGTTTGCAAACCAGCTCGGAGATATACTTAGGTACTTTCCCAAAGTATCAGTAGGGTCAACTGAGGTAATTTTTCTTGTTGTTCTTTTTGCAAAAGGGTTTTGCTTTTGTTTCACTTTTGTGCAGTGGTGCATCCCCTTTGAATACCTGCTTTTTGCAATGGTCTTCTATTAAATAAGTCCTCCACATTGACCACTTTGGGCTGCTCCTCTTATCTCCTGGAACCCATGCACTTACAAAACTCAAGTTTTTAAGGGGTCGACAGGAAACTGTAAGGGCCAAAGATGTCTTTAATAGTTACTTATTTCCCAACTTTTCTGATTTTATTTGGCTCTAGAGTATAGTACATTTTCTTTTCCAGCCTGGCACTGTGGTGCCTTGTATTTCATCAATCATTTCACTTTCTTCTGGAGGGGGTTAGAGGGGAGTTCATTTGGGATATCTTATCTACCATGTTGCTGGAAATGGAAGAGTCTGTTTGATGAATATTTTTCAAGTCTTATTCTCAAGGTATCTGTGGGGATCAAGATGTTATTATATGACTAATCGAACTGGAAATAGTAAAGTGCTTGGCTTTTTCACAGTTATGTAAACACCTGAATAACATTAGCAATTGATTTAAAACCTGCCCAGTAGAGTTCATACCTGAAAAAGTAATCAAATTAACTCACTATATTCTAAGGTGACTGTGTGATACTCAGTATTACCTATTGTTATGTTAAAGAAATATGTGCAAAAGCTCCATCCACTGTCAGGAAAGATAATCATTTCATTGACAGATGATACTAAGGGCAATATGATTAGAGGCAAGAGCAGTAAAGTTAAGTAAAAACAAAATCCTGACTGGAATTTTGTACTGGATATGTTAAGGGATTAGGGTCTAATTGTGACACTCTTTATATCCAGGTAAAGAATTAATCTCTAAAAGGCTAATTCCTCTAACACCACCCTACTTCGCCATCTCCATATTCAACACTGTCAGTGTGACCTCTGAAACTACATTTTTACACATCTTAAGGTCATGGATCATTGGGGCTTAGTTTTGCATAGCACTTTGCAAGCTTACTGGACTTAATACTGGCCTCTCTTCATGGAGTTTCTCCTTTTCCCTGTGCAGTTTGACATATAGTGCTTTTTGGAAGAGATGTAATTTATGAGGCATTAACCTATGTGTTGTGCTGTTACACATCCAAGCACCCCAGTTAATGAATGATGATGTGCATGGACAAGATTGTCTCACAATTTATACAGTAGGACATTTCATGTGCTATAAGAAAAGATAAGATAAAATTATAAGGCTGTCTCATTCAGTTATTCATCTGTTAACTCAAAAATAACTTGAATTTAATGGCTAACAGTGGGCAAGATACTAGAGATACAGTGGCAACTATGACCTAGTCCTCATACTTAAGGAATTAATGAATTTTCTTAAGTGGAAATATTTAAACACATAGTGCATGTAAGTGTTGTAAGCACTCCAAGGGAAGTTTATGCAAATTAGAGATGAAGCATAAAAGAAGGAGTTGAAAACTATACCCTGAGTGAAGGGAAGAAGTCAGGTAAGAGTTATAAGAGCTGTTGATGCTGGGACTAAGGCATGTAAGCAGGAGAATCTTCTGTAGCTGAGAGATTATAGTCAGTGAAGGTTCAGTGGTATGAGGCAGCTGTGAACAGTTCATAGCCTGCATTCACTCATAAGTTAATACATCATTCATTCAACCAATTTGTATTGGCATCTACTAGGTACCAAGAACTATGCAAACTATATATAGCTAATTATATATATGTGTGTGTATGATTTTTAACTTTTTGACTTTTTGCAACTTTCAGACTAAAGAGAGACAGTTAATAAACTAGTAAACCAAGGGTGTCCAACCTTTTTGTCCTCTGCTGCAAATTGGAAGAATAAGAACTACCTTGGGCCACACATTAAATACACTAACACTAACAACAGAAAGCTGATTAGCAAAAAAAAAAAAAAAATTATGCTTTTCATATTTGATACCACAATTAAGCAAAAACAGTCCTCACAAAATCAGCATGAGGCCTGTAGGTTGGACACCCCTTTTAAGTAAACACTTACATAAATGAATATTCATATAACAATTACATAGAATATTTCTCTAGTGGCCATAGAGAAAATGGGTAGGTTGCAATGGTAAAGAATAAGGTGGGTGGTTTAGATAAGATATCTTCTTTGTAAAGCCAATATTAAGCCAACACCCCAATGACCAGAATTTGCCATTTGAGAAGATGAGAGGCAAAGCAGGGTGGAGTTTGGGAAAGTTGTTAGGGTTGCAGGCAGGGGGCCAAGCATATGAGAAGGTCAAGGCAGAAATGAGTTGGTGTGTTTCCAGAATGGAAGGAAAATCAGGGTGACTTGGTATAAAGTGGGTAAGGGAGGGAGAAAAGCAGGAAATGACTCTGGAGAGGCAAGCAGGGAACTGATCGTGGAAGGCATTCCAGATCAGGATCCATAGAAGTTTTAATTTCATTCTATAGTCAGTGAAGAATCTTTGAAGCGTTTTGGGGTTTAGAAATGTTATTGTTCCATCAGTGGGCAGGAGAGATCGGAGGGATTAAGGATTAGGGAGAGAGGCGGGGAGAAAACTGAGTGATTTTTGTAACAGTATGAACAGGAGTATTGTCAAAGGAGGACTGACAGGGGAAGAAGTGTGAGAAGTGTTTGGGTAGGAAAAGAGGAGGATTAACAGATAACATCCATGGGAAATAGGTAGATGGTGGTTCCATTTTCCAAATCTATAAATTCAGGAGGAGCAAGTTTTGTGGGACAGACAAATAAATTACTCTTAAATGGGTAACCTTAGAGGTCCTGAGGGCATGAGAGATGAGAACAGCATGCAGTTGGACATACAGTGTTTTTTGGAGCTCATGAGAGCAATCAGGACTACCAGGAGTTAGGAGACAAATGCAAGTTGAGCAGTGCCTCTCCTTCTCTGTGACTTGCTAATGAACATAATGGGGAATCAGGTTTCACACATGGGGAGTCCCACCTCTTCAGCCAGAGTAGCTGTGTTACATCGCTGGATGGCCCAGTCCCACAGCTCAGTTTCTGTGGACGCAGCCATTTCCCAAGCCCCTGGCAACCTAAGCATAGAATAGCTAACCAACCCTGTTCTTAGAACCTCATGGTTCGTTTTCACCAAGCAAAACCGCAGAGTAGAGTGGAAACATAGGTGTAGGTGGTTGTCTTTTTCTAAAGGGTCTCCTTCATCTCACAAAGTTGTGGAGAGTGTGTGCACACAGGGGCAGAGGGGACAGGTGTCACTGTTCTATCTGGTTTTGTTGCTCTCTTGTATCCACATGAGAGGCATTTTGTGATCTGATGCCTTTGAAAGGATGATGCCGCCCAGGAATGATGCCTTTCTTCAAATATTACTCAATTTCTTTTCATTTTCATCAAATCTGCTATATTTAAGCCCCTGAATCCAGTACCTGCTCTCCGCTTTAGAAAATCCTAACTCTTTTCACATGAGCAGGAGATTCTGTTCCCTCAACCCCTCCTGCATCTTCTAAACTTGATCACATGTGGCTTTAGATAAATGCTAAAGAGGTTTTTTTTTTTGGTAACATTCCAGTGAGAAGAGTGCAGCTCTGGTACCATAAACAAAGGTAGATAAGTGCCCCAATTCCCATTCGTTCTCTCCATCAACAAGCAGTTGATTTCTTCACTATTATATGGGAGGCTAGCATACTTCATTGAGGTGAGCACCTTTTCATTTTCTTTAGGACGCCACAGTTCTGCCTCATAAGCAATAGCAATAGATACTCCTGCTAAAAAGATATTTTCCTGTCTCTTTGTGAAACAAGAAATGTAGAATTATGAGGCTATATCAGTCATGAGTTTCTAGGATGGGTGACAGCAGTTCCATTAAACTTTTTTTACATATGTATTTGTTTCCAAATATAAGTATACATGGGAAAGAGGTATAGAGAATAGCTTTCAGTTTATTTTTTCAATGTAAATAAAATTTTCAAATATTACAACAAGGCCAAGTAAGGTGAGGCTGTAAAAGAGGTGACTCATTTCCTTGGCTAAAGGACTTTGGCTGGTAGGAAAGAATAGGATGTGTATAATCTTCTCTTTTTTTCCTTTCTTTTTGAGAAACTTGATTGTTAGGGAAAGAGACCATTAGGGCAATAATTAGAGAGGATTCAGGATTGAGGGAAGTACATATGGCTTATTGTTGTTATTGATTTTTTGGCTTGTTTGTTTTGTTTAAAGACAGCGGCATTTGAGAAAGCTTCTGAAATGTCTGGCTGGAGATCAAAAAGATCAGAAGCTCAGCCAAGACTGGTAATGACTGATGGTGAAGTATCCCAAGGAAGCTAGAAGGAATCAAAATAGATTAGTCATGAATGATAGAAAAGGAACTTCCGTCCCCAAGCAAGAAGTAGAAGGAGGTCATGCTCCACATATTGGAAGTTTTGTGTGGAGCATTCTGAGGTCATCTACTGATGGAGGATAGAGTGGGAAGGCAATAGTCAAAGTAAGAACAGCTATTAAAGGGAATGGGAGGAAAAAACTGACCAGTGAGAAAAGGATGACAGAAAGACAGAGACTTAAGGACTAGAGACAAGGGAGGCTGTGGATTTGTGTGGTGTCTACCTACATGGATGGGTATCTTTCCCAAGCAGTGCTTAGCAGGTTCAATGGATGGACTGACTCAATGTGGAAAGGGTATAAAACAAGAACATGGAAAGACTAGGGCATAAAAGGACACTAAGGTCATAACTCTTTGTTTTATAAAGTAGGAGCTAACCACCTTCTTCCCTGATACATTCGTGACTTTCCAAACACTAGATAACAGTTTTGCCCTTGATGTGTGATAGCTAGACGTGTTGTCCTTTACTTAGGATGCTGAAGGTTACAATATCTCTGACTTACCTCTGATAATAAAGTTTATTCTTTGGATGCAGAAATTCTGGTATGAATGCAAATGTCACTGGAAATTAGTTCAGTGTTGCTTATTTATTTCAAGACGTGATGAAAGCCACATAAGAGACAATAAATCATAGGCATATGTGCCCAGCAGAAGTGTTTGTATACTTAGAGTTTGCTTATGTTTTCCTTGAGGCTTCAGCTGCTTTTTCTATTCATGGACCATTGTGAACATATGGCATTATGAGGTGAGTCATAGAAAATTCAGCTGAGTCTGTTAATTGCCAAAAGAGACAGGTATAAAAACTCAGAGAAGAGTCAGAATGTGTCTACAAATGAACCTTAGGCAGGCGTGACTTGCCTAATTACTTGCTGATGGAAGAAGCACAACCATCCGGATCTATTTACATTCCACACTAATCCTATGAGGTCTCAGCAACTGTCGCATGAGGTGTGTGGGGATGTGTCTTCCTGAGTAGCTTCAGGCAGTGTGTTTAAAGGAAAGTAGAATATGGTTTCATATGCTTGCTTCATAGTCCATGTGCATCTTATACTTAGATGACCTTTAGTAAATCTTGGCTTTTAAGCCTTGGTTTTTGTCTTTCTTAAAACTGAGGTTCATAATAAATAATTTTCTATTATTCTGAAGACAAGATGTATCAAATATTTAAAGCACACAGCTTAGTTCCTGGTCCTATGGATATTTGTTCTTCTTGTCCCTGATCCTCTGCCCCCAGCCATAGAATTTCTGGCTTCTAAATATGGGAGAGCAAGTTAATGGTCATTGTTGTTCTTTTTCCACAACAAGAGCAAAAACTATAGGATTCTAAGTATCACAACTTGATTATACGTAGATTGAAAAAGAGAGAGAGGGAGAGAGAATGACATAGCAAGTATGGAAAAATGTTATGATGTAAGGGAATTCTAGGTGAAAATCACAGGCATCTTTTGAATTTTTTTGCAACTTTTCTGTAGGTCTGATATGATTTCAAAATAAAACTTAAAAAAACCACAACTTAAAAAGAAAAAAAATCTAAGATTAGAGGAAAAGCAAATGCTTGGGTCCAGGAATAAAAAAGAAAGAAATAGTCAGCATTACGAGTAAGCTTGTAAGAGATGAGTGGCTATAAGAACAGATTGCATGTGAAGACAGGTAATGTGTCTTGTGTTTGTGTGTGGCAAGGACAGGAAGAGAGGGCTGTGTGCAAAGGGGATGTGAGGCTGGTAGAATGTTCCTCTCACTGATGGCAGAAGCAGACATATTCTGGCCTCCTGCTCAGAGGAGCAAAAAGAAAGATTCTTTTTGCCTAAGACTGGAAAGAGAAGTGTATCCCGAGAGATACAGAAGAGATTCGCCACAGATGCAAAATACCAGCCTGGTGTGAAGGAAGAGGTTGGATTAATTTAAAGGTAAGTTCTGGTAAAACTCATTTTCCTCCCAGAAGAAGGCATTACCAAATCACTCTTTTGCAATACTTTCACAGCTTGGCACCCTGGATTATCACTGCTGCAGATGAGCTGATGATAAAAGAATATATACTCTGCACAAGGAAATGAGGCACCATGAAGGAAAACCAAAAGTCACAATGATTAGGAATATTAGGCTCGGAAGGCATTGAGATGACATAATACTCCCAAAGATGCTTTGAATTATGCAGGTTTAAAATGATGAACAAAATGAAAGAAAGAATAGAAATTATGAAGGTAGAATAGGAAAACATGAAAATCAACAGGCATATCTAAGAAAAATAAAGCGAGCACATTTTTTAAAATTAAAAAAAGAAAATCCATTGAAATTAGAACCATAGCAGACAAATTAAGTTTGCAATTTAGACACAGTTGAAGACTTTAAGGAACCAAAAGACACATTTGAGGACATACCTAGAATTCATGAACTAGAGAAAGAGCTAGACACCATGAAAGAGACTGATGGGCATAAAAGATAGAATGAGAGGGTCCTAGCACTTTCAGAAAGAGGAAAGAGCAGGAAGAAGAAACACATTTTTAATATTTTGGCTGAGAATTTTCCAAAATTGTGAAGGGAATGAATCCTTGAATGGAGGATAAGAATAATTGTACTTGGACATACTGAAGTAAAATTGCGGAACACCAAAGATCAAGGGAAATTCCTAGAAGGAGCAAAGAGAAAATACATAAAATGCTGTAGTACCTGATAATTGCTTTCTATAATAAAACTCAAAAGCAGAATGAAGTGTTGGTGTGAGAAAGTTAGAAAAAAGGGTGAAAAAGAAAGAGGAAAATACAAGAAATAAGATAAGGGAAAGGTACAAGGGTGTTAAGTAGGGAGAGGTCACAGCACTAAGATTCAGGAGACTCTTTTTTTGGGTCTGTTACTTACTAACTGTGGGAATTTGGCTAAGCCACTTGACTAAGAATGTACATGGGCTGTTTTCTGGTTTTGTTGACAAGCTTCAACCACCATCAGCCATAGCTCATCTTGCACAGTGATTCTTTTCTGCCACAAGAGCCCAGTGTGCTTGAGTTGTGAACGTGGCAGACAGCAGAGAAAGCACATGGTCAGCTCGCTGTCTAGTAGAGAGAAAGGGGTGGAGAAATCCAAGAGTTGAAGAAGCCACAAACCAGCCTCCACCTGCCCCATCAGAATGCCTTAGTTATTCAGGCCCAACTGAAGCACTGAGACCTGCATAGAAGGGGTTTGAGCAGAGGCGCCCCTGTGATCTCTTAAACCTCAGATTCTTGCCACATGTGCTTCAGGCTCTGCATTACATTTTGCTTCCTGGGGTTGTGTTCTGTTTCTGAGAGTCTTGAATGTGTTTCCATTTTGAGTTGCTCATCATCACTCTCTTGAACTTGCAAGAGATGCCCCTGAGGTGTCAGTGATTCAAGTAGAACAGAAGATAAACTTATTATGGAGCATAAAGCATGAGAGAATCAAACTGAAACAAGTGCAGAAAATAAATTGTGTTTAGAGCTAAATGAATAAACTTTCCCACTTCTCTGGCAGACTGGAACAAGGTACTTGTTTGGAATAACAACCATTGCGTGCAAGCTGGCATTTGATGGTGCTTTTATTACCCTAGAGGGCTAGCTTCAGCATGAAAAGAGGTGAAGGGTGTTCTGTTGGGGCTCACTGGACCTTCTCCAGCTCTGATGCATAATTTATACCATGATGAGAACAACAAACAAGACTGCCCATTATCAGGGTTTTTGCTGATGGACACAAACCTATCCCACTAAACCCCTTGGAGCAGAGACTCAAGGGGACTATTCCTAGTTTCGAAAGTGAATATATGACTGGCCGTGACCTTAAGAGAGGAACAGATACAGTGGACCTGAGGCAAGCTCTTATTTAGATATATGCTCTTTGCTCACCCGTAGTCTAAGTAAAATTACCCTGCTGTTTACCTCTCCATGGAAGGACAGCCTTCTAGCACAGGCAAATTATCAGAGTAACAGGGGCCACTAGACTCTCTTTGCTAGGGGGTTAGTAGGCAATCCCAAGGACTCTCCGTATGTCCTTCTTTTCTGTCTTTTGAGATTATGAAGAAAATGCTGGTCCAATAATTGATTATGAAATGAATTAATAAGCAGGTCAAGAGAATCTGGCCTATAAGACAGTCATTGAGATTGAAAATTATGGTTTTTTTTTCATTAGACTATATCTACCCATCCATTCCCCCTCATCCATTCATCTGTCCAAAAAGCAAATATGTGGAGGCCTGCTATGTATCGGGTTCCTTACTAAGCACTGTAGAGATTTCAAAAAAGAATGAGAAACAGACTGATATGGTGGTTAAGAACTTCAACGTCAGGGTCAGAAAGACCTGAATCTGAATCTCTAATCTGCACCTCATAAATTTAGCTTAGTTTATGATGATGGTATGGTAGATAAAGGAAGTTATAGGAACCTTTTTGCATTTTACTATAAGAACAGCATTTTGCAAATTCGAAAACTCATATCAAACTGGCCACAGGCTGTATAACTGAAATTTAGCTCTAATGCTGTCAGGCTGGTGTACATAGACAAATGATCTTACTAAATTAGAGGCAGGTGGGTTTTTAAACTTTTCTTGTTGTGCTGGATGTGTTCATGTGACTCCCTCTCACATCCCATATCTACTGTTTGGCCCTGGAAGGTGACTTTATGAATTAATTGGGAGGCTGATCTTGGTGTTCTACATCAGCGGACCCTCTGCTGAAATGCCTTTGGTTGGGTTTGGCCAATGGGAGCTAATACAAAAGATCAGATCAAGGGAGGGGAGGGAGCCTGCAGGACTTGTTCTTCTAGCTTCCTCCTTCATTGCAGAGCCCTCCTTTGAAGGTCACGGCTTTTGACAGGGTCCTCTCTGCACACCACTGCCCTTTTTATGTACCAGTAATATCCCCCCTTGCACATTCAGGCCAAGGGTGCTCACAGCTTGTCCCAGGATCCGTGCCTTGCAGCTTTCTGGAGTTTCAGGTGCCATTTTCTGCCAATGCTTGAACTGATGCTTTGGTTGTCCCAGAAACTAATCTTGTTTCTGAGTCTCCTCACAGGGTAGATGCCTCATGATAGAGATGGTCAGTCCAAATATCATCAGAGGCATATCTTTGCTCAGAAAAGAGTGGACTAAAAGGGCCTTGATGGATTTTCATGAAAGAACACAAGACCAGAAAAGGAAGGGAAAGCTTAATAACCTTTTCTTCTCAAGTGAATTCACTGGGGAAATTTGTACCAACTTTTCCAGTGCCTGTGGGTTCCTCAGCTTCTTCCCTTTTGGTGAAATTCATCTCTCTCTCTAGAATGTGACCAGCAGGCCCTGCAGTTGCCACTGCTTGCAAGGCTTTTAATCACCTGTATGAGCATCCAATAGGGCTATGAAATATGGCCCCTGAAGGCCACTGAACTGCCTTTTCCCTTCCTCAAATGGTGAATGATCATTGAACCACTCTGCACTTTCTGATATGAAGTTCAAATCAAGCCGTGAAAAAAACCCATATTTTACAAGGTAGCATATTTTTGGTTCATGGCAGTAAATTTCCCTCACTCTTGCCGTGCTGTGGGACACATTTGGAAAGGTCAGTTTGGCACTGTGTAAATTAACCAGAGAACCATTGGAGTTGAATGAAATCTATTGTAAATGTGTAATGATGGGCATACCCTGGGGCAGAGTCTCAGGGTGGGGGCACAGCTCTTGTGCCAAGGTGATTTAGACAGAAACGCAGAATTGTATTAGGAGCCTGAGAATCACTATTGTTGGCATGCTGAGTAATCACCGGAATGGCATGATGAGGCAGTGGCCGTAACACTCTTTTTCAGAGCTCCTCATGGGAGGCAAGTATTGAAGCTGTGCCAAGGATGAAGACAATAGCTTAATGTTATGTTGTAATATCCCCTCATTGACTGAGTGGCTATGCCGTAGTGCCCAAATCCAGAGGGCACTGTTCCCATTGTTATCTGTGTAACAAGACCCCATGGACTTGTGCAGTATACAGGTTCTACAGCCTTATAAGGTAGCCTTGGCTTCATGACACGGTAATTTTAGAAGGAAGCACTTACTCTGGGGTCAAGAGAGAGGGCTGTGAGACCAGACAGACCCATGGGTTGAATAGTTAACATCTATTTGTTAACTGTATGACCTAGGGCATATCTTTTACATTTTCCAAGACCTCTCTGGGTCTTTATTATAGAAATAGTGATCATAACAACACTTCCACGTGTGATTTTGGTTATAAAAATGCAATCAGATAACGCAAGTAAAGCAGCTTGCTCTGCCTGCACGATAAGCAATTCCTAAATGTTAACTGTTAGAGCTCTTGTTTTCTATAATGGAGGCTCTTCATGAAGCCCCAGGTACCAGCATGGCCAGAAATGATAATGATTAATGGGAAAACATGGAAGGGAATCTGATGTCCTGCACTCTGTTCAGAGTCCTTAGTTTGTACTTGAGTTCTCTCTTCTCTGGAGTCATAAAGTGTCACTGGTGAGCATAAAGGAGCATAACTTTTCTATAGTTAATTATTTAATTCATGCATTCATTTATTTAAAGTATACTAACTGAGGACCTCCTTTTTTCTCAAGCTCTGATTTAGACTCTGGGCAGGACAGTGGACAAAGAAGATGATAAACACATCATGTCCCAAACCCTTTACCAGTCCCTATGTGTGTGCTTGAACATTATATTAACCATCTCATTTCACCTGCAGGAAATGTATGTTTGGTATGGGAAGGGGAGAGAGAGAGAAAGAGAAAAGAGAGGAGAGTATATTTAGAGAGGATGTTTTATGGATAATAAAGCCATAACTTTTAGTCAAAGCCTTTATTTCAGGAAACTCTGCTGCTGCTAAGCCATCCCACTGATGGTTGTCTCCTACAGTTAGTGACACCAGCAATTAATCAATCAGCAACAATTATGCACCTATTATGTGCCAGGCAGTATGCTAGGTACAAGGAATACTATAGTGAGTACCTCAGAAGTTTACAATTTAGTAATGAATACAGACATTAAAGAAAATATGAAAGTAATGACTTAAATAATAGCAAATGTATAAAGAATCACAGAATTCCATGGGACCCACAACTGCGTGGAAGCAGTCAAGGGAGGATTTTCTGTGGAACTGGCTTTTATGCTGAGATAGAGGATGACCACAAGTCGCAGGTGGAGAGCAGGTAGAGGGGCAACTTCTTCTGGAAACTCTCACCTTCCCTAAAAGATACAGATGTTGGGCCATGGACATCAGTGAAGTCTTTTTCATGAAATGGTCTGGCACGGGGCCTGCTAATTGGTTGGTCGATAAATATTTGTTTTGGATGGCAGAATGAGTAGATGGATGGATCATCCATCTTCATTGAGTAAATGCATAAATGAATAAAATGTTACAGAGCAGGGTAATTGGCAGCTCAGTAAATTGAGGAGAGGCAGCTATTTACCATTCTTACTACTTGGCCCTCTTGTTGATTGTGGGTTGCTAAAATTTCTCCCTTTAATCTCCCTTTCCTTTTCAATCGACATATATCACTCATCCTTTAAAAACATTTGAACAAATATAGGATGTAATCTCTTTCTTTATGGTCAATTGAATAATAACAGAAGAAGAATTAGGAAGTTCTGAAAAGCAGATCTCTTAAAGTTACTCAGAGCTTAATAACCTACAGGTAGAAGGCTGTGCAAAGCTTTAAGAATTGATGTTAATGATATGCCCTATAGTAAGACTCTGCCTTTGGGTTCAAGCACTGGCTGCTTTGTGTCGATCTATCACAGGCTAAGTTGGAAGGCAATGAAAAATTACCCCATTTGGTGACTCAATTACACAATATGGATCCTGGTGAAACTTTGAGACCTTTATTAATAATAGCACCTGGTGGCTTATTGGATACGTGGTGCCCAGTTACTGGATTTGACAGTACAAGGTATATATTAATGACTTATTAGGGCTCACCTGGCTGGTAATTGATTACTAATGAGGCAGACTTGTTTGCATCTAGGCAAATAAGATTTTGAAACTCTTTTAGCTAGCCCTATATGAATGCCTTAGGAGATGCGATCTACTAACTGAGTGATACATATTTCATGGAGAACATTTTATAGCAACAAATTTACTAATTTTTTTTTTAAGGATAACTAGATAGTTACTGGAAAGTCTCAGTTGGTGGTTGCTTTTGCTGTTCAAAATTACTTATGTGCAGAATTGGCATAAAGTAATTGTAGTCATTGTTAGCTTTATCTTGCTACCTGTGACAATAGAACTATGTCCCAGTCATCGAAAATTTTTGCCTGGGATGGATGAGTTCCTGGCACTCTTTGTATTGGGTTCACCAAGACGAAGCCTATTTTATGAATGTATTTCAAATGTCACAAGAAATGAACCATTTATAGCCACAATTATGATTGCTCATTGATACAAAGATGAAAGGTAAAATATTTTCCTTCCTTCTTGCTCTGAATTAAATAAATATGTGCTTTTCTGAAGATGTTCTAGGCCTGTTTTCTACAAAAATGCTCTGGATCTGTTTCACAAATTTCGATTTTCCATCTGACCCTCTTCTTCTTTATATTAATGAATTTCACCTAATTGAATCAGATGCCACAACTGACAAATACTTATTATGAATTTGAGTTTCATATCCCCAAGAAGGCATTTTCTTGGTAACACTTCGCAAAATGATATCTATCAAATCACTGGTGCAGTTAGAATTTAATTTGCTCTATCAGCTGCCATTGTCATGCTACTTACCCTTAAAAAAGTAATTTTCCTCAAGACTTCATAGTTCCTTTTTCATTTCTCCTTCTTTTTTCCCCCTCACTGATTGAATTTAATAAACTCTCACAAAAGAAAAAACTGGGTAAGAGCCATTCTTCATAAGGTGACAGGGAAGGAGGGAGCCTGTTGTGTCCCCTTCTTTGGCAGCCCATCATCCCCTATCACTCACCCCCTCATCAGGTGGATCTGATCTTTCCTCCTGTTGCTGCCCTATAACATCCCCTTAAGAAAGGGGAAAGAAGGCACTGGTAGGGAGATGGGGGAAAGGAAGGGAAATGGGGGGAAAGGAGAGGCAGGCTAAGAAAGAAAAAGAGAAGAAATAAATAGTGATAAAGAAGAAAGAAAGATGAAGTGGGGGGGAACTAGCTTTGAAAAGTTAGACATAACTAAGAAAAAGACATGAAGGCTATGTTAACCAGTTGGATGAAAGTATTTCAAGTATACAGAAACAGTACACTGTACCCCATGATAGTATTAATGTACACTGCTATGATTTAATAAAAAAAAAAGAAAAGTTAGAGAAACCAGCTATCTTGACCCCTGCCTGCTCAGTTGACATCTTACTGAATATGCCAATCACATAAATACCTCTGTTTTCTGGTCTGTATAGAGTACTAGTTTTCAATCATGGGGAATTTTTCTACTTAGGAAACATTTGGCAACATCTGGAGACATTTTTATTGTTGCTTCTGGGTGATTGCAGGGAGGGGGACACTGTAGAGGCTAGATATCTGCATTGAAAATTGTCCCCTCCAAAATCCTTGCTGTAGAAGATTGAATCACTGTGGCTTCCCTCCACAAGGACATTTGCATTCGAATATTTATTGCAGCTCAGTTCACATTGCCAAAACATGGAAAGGGAAGCAACTCAAGTGCCCATCAACCCATGAACAGATTAACAGACTGTGGTATATGTACACCATGGAGTACTATTCAGCCATAATAAAAGATGGAGACTTTACATCTTTTGTGTTTACCTGGATGGAATCGAACCACATTCTTTTTAGTAAAGTATCATAAGAATGGAAAAGCAAATATCTAATGTACTCAATATTATTACAAAACCAATATATAAACAACTAAATACCCACACAAAAGAAAAACAGAAGTGTAGCGAGGGGGAGGGGAGAGAAGAGAAAGAGGAGAGGGAGGGTGATTGGCGGGATCTCACCTAATGTGCACAAGGTCAGGATGTTCAGCACTCTCCCTGGGTGAAGGGGTCTACTACAATGTGAACTTTACCTTAGACATGAAAACAATGTAACCTAAACATTTGTACTCTCATGTCAGTCTGAAATTTAAAAAGAAAAAGAAGTGTCCCCTCAAATTTATGTCCGCCCAGAAACTAACTATGAATATGACCTTATTTGGAAATAGGGTCTTGGTAGGTACATCAAGTTAAGGCAAGGTTATACTAGATTAGGTGGACCCCAATCCAAAGACTGTTGTCCTTATAAGAAAAGGAAACTTTGAACACAGAAACATGGGCACAGAGGGGGATGCTGAGACTGAGGTTATGCTGCTACCAGTCTGGGAGTGCCAAGGATCATCAGAGCCATCAGAAGCTGAAGGAGACACAGAGGATTTTTCCCTAGAGCCTTTGGAAGGAATCTGCTGAATCTTGATTTTTTGCTTCTAGCTTCCAAAACTGGAAGAAAATAAATTTCTGTTGCTTTAAGCCACTTGCTTTGTGGGGAAGTTGAATCTTAGGAAATTGCTATATTGAAGATGCTGGTAAACATCCTACAGGGAACAGGATGGCTACCTACCATAAGGTCCAGAGTCCATTTTGGACATATGGTCCAAAATATTGATAATGATGAAATTGAGAAACTCTGTTGAGATCTGTGGCTCTCATCTAACACTTTATTATCTGTGGTTTTTATGTGTTCCTAAGCCTTCCATCTCTCACCTGATTCTTACATGTTATTTAACTTTCTGAGTCTTTGTGTGTTGGTATATCAATTAACTTGTTAACTCTTAGAAAACAATAGGCCATGTGTTTGCTTTTTAAATTACCTTAAAGTTAATTGATATGTACATAGCAGGAACTCAGCAAATACTTCTTGAGTAGATGGACAAAGACTATGAGCCAGCTGCAGTGGACCTGTCCCCACTCCTGTCAGTAGACCATGTCCTGAGGTTTCGAGGGAGCATTTTCCAAATTTGTGACTGATATTCCTCAAGTCTTGGAATTTATGTGGAACCTGACCACCCATCAAGGAGGTTCTGATGTGAATAAGATGTAGAGAAAGCCTGACCTCTTGGAAAGAGCTCTGGATCTGAAAGCAGGAAAAGGATGTAATTCCCATCACTTTGGGCAACTCACATGTTCTGTTTAACTTCAATTTCCCCTTGTTTGAAATGAGAATTATACATATAGACTACCAAGTCTAATAAGCATATAGACTTGGTGTGAAGATCAAGCAGGTTACAATATAACAAACCTGACAAAGGCACAAAGAAAATTTTGCCTTTTGGCCATGTTAATGCTAGGACAAGCATGTCCTCTTGGTTCATGAATGTGACACACACCAGGAGACACAAATATGTGCTTGATGGGGCTGTGAGCTTTGCCTATGTAGCAGAAAACATGGATAAGGGAGTAATGGTTGACTCTAAGTGCCTTCCATGTGCCAGGCGTGTTGTCTGTTTAATTGTTAGGACAACTCTCTGAGGTAGCGATTGCTACTCTCTGTTTGGAAATGAGGGAAGTGGAGCTGACAAAGGGAAACCCACACAGAGCTGCATTCAGTACCGACCAGCTCAGATTGGACATTAAAGCCCATGAAAGGCTAGATGTAGAAGCTTGTGTCTATAATCCCAGCACTCTGGGAGGCCAGGGCAGGAAGATTGATTGAGCTCAGGAGATTGAGACCAGCCTAAGCAAGAGCAATACCCCATACCTACTATAAATAGAAAAAATTAGCCAGGCATTGTGGAGGGTACCTGTAGCCCCAGCTACTTGAAAGGCTGAGGCAGGAAGATTGCTTGAGCCCAAGAGTTTGAGGTTGAGGTGAGAGACGCTGATGCCACTGCACTGTAGCCTGGGTGACAGAGTGAACTCTGTCTCAGTAAAGAAAACCCCATAATAGATCAACCGAATGTACTGCCTTTCAGGCTGATACGAAAGGCATTGAGGTGATCAGCTCATGTAGTGTTGGAACAAAGGCATCATATGGAAGTGATATGAGTGAGCATGTGTTGGTAGGGGTTTTCTCTGCATGGAGACAATGCTGCCAGCCCTCTTGCTGTGCCATATATCTGGGCTGTTTTTCTCAAACAGTGGTAGTAAGTTATATTGACCCACTACTTGGTCTCCGGCACGTGCCCATAATATGTTAACAGTGGTGTCTGTGGACGCAGACTGGTGAGAATATATGATGGTTTCAGGAGTCTGTTGAGTCAACGTAATGCAGTATTCTCATTGCTTTGTGTCTTTCCTTGTCTTCTTTTACTTTCTCTTCACTCTTTAGGCCCATGGCTTGTACCTTTTAAATAAAATATCAGCACTTTAACTCTTACCTATGCTGGTTAAAACATTCCCTTAAGTTGGAAAGAAAATAGCTTAATAGTCATGAAAGAATCAGGCATTGGACTATTATATAAATGTCAGAAAAAATGTAGTTTTTGTTTTAATTATATAAAAAAAATTAAAAGTCTTCTCGCCTCTTGTGTAGCTTTTATGAAGCATTTGCTGCAGTATGTGCCGGTTCAAAGAACCTCAGGGACATGGAGAGGTGGTTGACCAAAAAGTTTGGATGATAGTCTAATTATTGTTTCTTAGTCTGACAATACGTTATCCATTGTAGTTTTTCTACCATGCTTTGTAGGAAAGCTGAGTTGAGGAATTTGGTTGGTTTGGCAGAGGGTTGTCTGAAAATAATCAGGCTGTTGCCAGGAAAAGAGTAATACAGAGTTTTAGAAAGCTCTATTTCTGAAATTAAATTGGTCAGGATCAGGACAGCCCTTGCAGCTTCAATCTGGTTGCATGCCTATAAACAAGCACCATCAGTATGAAGCAATGTTCTTAACTCTGAGGATGTATCTAATGGGCTGCTGCTGAGGTCAGTTCCAGGTCAATATTCATTTCCTAATGAAAGGAAGAGAGAGAACTATGGAGAACATTAATGAAACCCATCATGATTCCAAAGTGGAATGCCCACACTCTAGGAGAATGAAATATTAATAAATGCCATCCTTATTCTTCATAGTTAGAAAGGTTTGCCAATCATTTTCCAGTGTGGGTGATTGTATGATAAAATCATTTGATGGATCAGGGAAAATAATGTAAGTGGGACAGAAATGCAGGTATAAAATAGGTTTATCTTGGAAACAAGACCCATCAGCCGAATGAAAGTCACTGGAATTCAATTTTAGATAGTAGAAAGAAATGCATAAACAGCTACAGAGGAAAGATTTGATAGAGAGAACACTGAACAACCAACCAACTTTAGACTTTTAGGGCAGTACAGGAGTGAAATTAGCAACAAGAGACCAGTTGGCCCAACAAACACCTGAGTGATGAGAGTCCTATGAGAACCAGACCATGGAAGTGTATTGGACAGCAGTAGCGATGGTTGCTATAATAAATTTGATGTACCCTTGACAAAGAAACTGCTTTATCTTTTCATGCATGGCTCAAGACAAAGTGTACTGATATGTCACAGAGCAGCGCTCTAATTTCAGAGAGTGTAGCTCTGTGAAGGACACTAATGAGGTAGATGATTTGACTTAACTTCCCCATGGATATGAGTTCTAAATAACATGGCTGTCACATCGTACATATGCTTAAGCAGGGGTATGCCCAGACCTGGTGCACAGAGCAATAGAACCTGTCCTTTCTCCCAGAAGCTGGTCCCTGAGGGGGCATCCAAGTAGACTGATTATTAAGGTAACATTGCTCTAAGGTGTGGTTCAGGTGGGCACAGGTAAGGCAAGGTTCATTTGAAGATTTTGACAAACATAAGCAGAGGGTCAGTAGAGTTAGCTGATTGACAATATGATAATTCTGAGGCCTTATGTGGTTCTTCGTGATTGGATTGTTGACAGTGGATGAGATAGAATGATAAGGTTTTAACCTCTCAGGTGAGAGATAGAGCAGTGGGCATGGCCCACTCATGTTTGTTAGTTTGCAGCATAGATCTGTAGTCTTTGTCATTGTTAGAAATGGATTTCTAACATTCCATCCAGGGATGGAATGGAACTGAGGAAGAAGACATAGGTAGGAAGGATAACCAATGATTAAATAAGGTTAAGTGGATTTACAAACACATAAAAGGTGAAAACAGGGGAGAGACATCTTAGAATGATGTGCATAGCTCTGAACAATCAGCTAATATTCCTGAAATGTCAGTTGAAGGTTAGTATGCTGAGGAATTGAGGTGATAATATGGAAATCAAATCATGATCCCTCAAAGATGTCCCTGTGCTAATCCCTAGATCCTGTGAATGAGTTGCTTTACATAGCAAAGGAACCCTGCTGATGTAATTAATGTTATGAACCTTAAAACTTGGAGATTATAATGGATTACTAAAGTGAGCTCCATCTAATCACACAAGCCCTTAAAAACAGAAATTTTGTGGCTGGAATCAGATGTGGCAGAAAAGGAGGCAGAAGAGATGTGGCAGATGGGTAAGGCAGAAAGATTGAAAGCATAAAAAAAGCTTGATGTGCTGTTGCTGATTTTGAAGATGGGAGGCAGGAAACCAAGAGGGGCTCATAGCTGACAGCCAGCAAGTCAACAGGGACCTCAGCCCTACAATAACAAGGAACCTGAATAAGCTTGGCAGAGGATTCTGTGCCTTAGCCTCCAAATGAAAGCCCTGAACATATGGTTTTTGCCTGGTGAGACCTGTGTTTTGCTTCTAGTCCACAGAACTGTGAGATAAATGGGTGTTGTTTTAAAGCCTCTAGGTTTGTGGTAATTTGTTACAGAGGCAATGGAAAATGAATAAGTCATATATCTATGTTTACTTAGATGTATATGTTTATTTCACTAAATGTGTGTACATAAAAAAATCTCAGAAAATCTATAATACACTATACAGCATATTAGAGCAAACAAATAGTTAATGGGTCAGATATATGTAGCCTTATGGTCACATGTTTTGGGTACCCAACACCAAGCGAGCCTGGGAGTGTGGCACCTTTTGATCATTTTTAACTTCTTCAGTAATCATCATAGGTCTGGTACATGCAGATATATACTTATTTTCAAAGAAATTCTATAATGTCTTAAGAGTACAACTGGAAATGGCCCTGCTAAAACATGAACTGAGGCACAGCAAGTTAAGGTGGACATGAGGATTTGGAATCTATCAACACTGGATGTTTTTCCCATACTGACATCTCCTGCAGGTTTTTCTAATTTATGATTCCCCGTGTTTTGAAAGCTCACCTATGAGTTTGCCCAGAGAAAATAGCCCCTGCTTCCTTCTAATGAAGCACTCATGGGAGACACCACTCTGCTTGCCTGTCTTATTTTCAGCACCAGACTGCGATGGACAGCCGCCCTAGGTGGTGGGGCTATATTTGTGCACTTCTTAGGTAGTCAACAGAGCTATCTTCTGTGTTTTAAATCTAAACGTGGTACTGAAAAATGCTAATTTATGGTAAATAAGAGCTGGATTGGCAGGAAGAACAACAGCAAGGGAGAGGCCGTCTGGTAAGGCTGAGGAGGGACAATGGAAGTGAGACATAGAGACTGATTGGGAATAAAATTGAAGAGTTTAAATAAAATAGAACAGTTCAGAGTCGACCCACAGGGAGGGTTAGTAGAGTAACTTGGAAAGAGCTCTTTGGGTCTGTATGTAGGAACATCGACCATGTATCTTATCTTTTTTAGAGAATAAGAAAAAGGAAAAAGAAAACTTGGGAGTCAAATACCTTCCTAGAAGATCAATTCATGTCCAAATCTTAGGTTTATGTCTTGAGAGATAGTAAGGGTAGCCTTGGTTTTTATGAAAGTAAGGGGAAATGAGAAGCTAGTTTTCTGGACCTGGGATAGAACATGGGTGATGTCTCAGGGTGGATCATATGGATTCAGCTCCTCCTCTGCTGTGTCCACGAATTTGACAATCTACAGAGTTGTATGGGAAGGATGTGAGAAGAAGAACCATAGTTCCCAGGATTGAGGTTTTGGCTTAGAGCAAAATTTAAAGTCTTTTCCATTCTCGCCATCTCTGCTTTGGGGGCGGGAGCTTATGACCCCTTACTTGATCCTTTGCCATCATCTAACCTATAATCTCCATGTGTATGGTCCCTGTTTTCTCCCATTAGAACCTCTATACTCTGGAATGATCATTTCCCTCTTCAAACATCATATTGGCTCCCTTCACTGGAAAAATTAAATATGGTATGAAATTCAGGGACCTCCACAGTATAAGACCCAACCCTCTACATATCTTAACCAGCACTGATAGTGGCTGTCTTTTTTGCCGCCCCCCCCACTTTTTTTTTGAGACAAAGTCCCACTATGTCACCCTCAGTAGAATACTGTGGTGTCACAGCTCATAGCAACTTCAAACTCTTGGGCTTAAGTGATTCTCTTGCCTCAGCTACCCAAGTAAAGTAGCTGGGACTATAGGCACCTGCCACAATGCCCAGCTATTTTGTTGCTATTGTTATTGTTGTCATTGTTGTTTAGCAGGCTTGGGCCAAGTTCGAACCCACTAGCCCCAGTGCATGTTGCTGGTGCCCTACCCATTGAGCTACAGGGGTTGAGCCCCAGTGGTGGCTGTTAATAATAGTCAACAGGTAGCAGAGCTCACTATGGGCCAGGAATTTTGCTATGTGTTTTAATAACTCTATGAACTAGGTACTCTTAACATAATTTAAAAATTATAATAGTAATTATGTGCTGTGGTCACAGAGTTCATAACTATTAGCGTGTAGGTGAGGTAACTCCAGAACTGAGACCATTTTGATTTCTTGGCTTATCATCAATTTGGACCACATCTGGCTTTAATCTGGAACTTTAGTGCATCTCCCATTGACTGCTGGAGCAATTCCCTCTAATAAGAATGTTTTTCTACAGATTTTATACGAGAAAGCACCTTCTTTCCTACAGACTGATATCTGCCTTGCTAGTTGAAGTTTCACATTATGTACTTTGTTCGTTTACAAAGTCTGACAATTAAGTTCTTGCACTCATGATAGAGAAAGTGCTATATACTTTGTTGCTGAATACCACTATGGTCACCCTCAAAATACTCCCCTTGGGAAGCTGTGCACCCATGCCAGCATCAAGTTCACCCTTCAAAGCAATTTTGGAACCCTTTTCTGTAATGGACATCAAAGCTGTCATTGTATTACACCCTTGATGTTCTGAATGTCATTAAAATATCTCTGTTTCAATCAAAACCACCTTGAGATATCACCTAATCCCAGTGACAATGGCCCATATCACAAAGTCTCAAAGCTGCAGATGCTGGTGCGGAAGTGGACAGAAGGGAACACTTTGATGTTTTTTTAATTTTAACTTTATTTGTTTATTTATTTATTATTAAATCATAACTACGTGCATTAATGCAATCATGGGGTACAACGTGCTGGTTTTATATACAATTTGAAAATTTTTCATCAAACTGGTTAACATAGCCTTCATGGCATTTTCTTAGTTATTGTGTTAAGACATTTATATTCTACCCCTAGTCAATTTCACATGTACCCTTGTAAGATGCACTGTAGGTGTGGTCCTACCAATCACATTGTTGGTGGGACTGCAAACTAATACAACATTTTTGGAAGGAAGTATGTACTTTCTTCCTCAAAGTACTCAAATTAGACCTCCAATTTGATCCTGCAGTCCCTTTACTAGCCATCTACCCAGAAGAAAAAAAGTTATTTTGTCATAGGATATTTGCACTAGATTGCTTATCATAGCTCAATTTACAATTGCCAAAATGTGGAAACAACCTAAATGCCCACCAACTCAGGAATGGATTAACAAGCTGTGGTATAGGTATACCATGGAATACTATTCATCCATAAAATAATGGAGACTTTTTTATTAACCTGGATGGAGTTGAAACACATTCTTCCTAGTAAAGTATCACAAGAATGAAAGAGCAAGAATCCAATGTGCTCAATACTAATATGAAGCCAGTAGATAATCTAATACATACCCATATAAGAGAAAAACTCAAACCAATTCAAGGTGGGGTGGAGGAATGAGGTATTGGGGACAGGGGAGGAAGGGGATGGGTATGTTCTCACTTAATTGGCACAATGTTAGGGTGTATGCCATACCTCTTGTGGGTAGGACATAATTATAACAGGGGGTCACCTAACAAATGCAAACATTGTAACCCAATTCTTCATACCCTCAAATCGACCCAAAACAATGAAATAAAAAATCATCATTTCAAAATTTCCTTCATCTTTGGGTAAGATCAGGTGAGTAGGGAGGGAGTTCTAATATAGTTACTTGTTTACTGGCTAAAAACTCTCTCACAGACAATGCGGTGTGAACAGTTGCATTATCTTGATACAAAAGGCATACGTCGTTGGCCAAAATTTTTAGTTAGGATTTTCCTAACTGTTTCTCTATTGATGTTTACTTGGTTTTCTGTGTGTCTCACAGGCAGATGATAATTTTGATGCACAATTTGACAAATTTGTGCAATATTTTCATCAATTCTGCTTGTTACTGACCCCCCTGGCCTCGCTTCATCAGTGATGCTTTCTCTCCCCTCAGAAAAACATTTAATCCATTTTGTATGCCACTGTTTTCTTTGTGGCATTATCTTCATAAACTTGGACTAAGATATCCCTGATTTTACACCTTCTCTTGCCCAGCTTAACAAGAAATTTATGAATGTTTATTAGTCACTCTATTTCAAGCTCCTACATTCTTGCAGCTGCACACAAAAACATACAACAACAGTTATGAACATCACGCAGTAATACACCACCACACAGCAATACAAACCCACCTGTGAAATGATGATACACCAATGTTTTGAAACCTTAGCGGGTTGTTTGTCCAATGCTGCCAACTTAACTGCACAGTGGCAAGTTCGTGAATGTAAATGTCAGACCTTGTATACACAACTGTATTAATTTTTTAAAAGTCATGTGCACCCCTCACTTCTTAGTTATTATCCTGGAAAAGATAGGGATTTTTGTCAATCATTTTTTAAAATTCTTTATGTTATTTAGAAGAGCATCTTACTAGGGTCTTCCTTGAAAATGAATTAGCTGGCAGCACATTAACTGAATATCAAATCTTGTCCTGATTCAGTGTAGCGCACCTATTCATGCTGTTATGATTATTACTTCTAGCACTAGTGTTTAGACAACCTGAATGAGGCTCATTGATTTATATGTCACTGATATATATGCCATTGATTTATTTACACTTTGAGAGATGCCCTTCTAAGTGAGGGGGAAAAAAAAGTCTTATTTGTATACGAGACAAGTGATAAGAACTGGAACAAGGACCATACCATATCCAGAAAGATGAAAGATTAAAAAACATTCACTAATTGGAATGAATGCCCTAACATTGATCATCTGTATTATGCATGAGAGATTCATCTAAGCTATTCAAGTCAACATGTAATGGTCTGAAATTTTTCTACAGAGGAGTTCATTTTGAAGAACTAATTTTGAGTCCTTTGAACCCTTATGATCCCCAAATCCCCTGGGTTTGGAAAACTGACAATGAGCAGGTGGTGAGCACTTGGTAGTTGCTGTAGATCGCCATATGTCAGTTACCTAAGATGGAGGGAAGCAGCTGTCTTAGCAATTGTCTGCAAAATTGCATTGAAATTGACCATTCGGGTAGCCCTGCCTGTTTAAGAAAGTGGGTGTGGAATTTTGGCCTCTTATATGTGAAACTCATTCCTGAATTCCCTCTCTACGCCCCTTTTTCTCTTTGTAAAAGCTGCTCAAGATTATTTGAATCTCTGATTTTTTTATCCCCTTTTCTCACTCAAACTTTTGATTTTTTTCTTAATCACACCCGTTATTTTTCAGTTCTGCTTTCTAAGAGCCTTTAAGCTTGTTTGGTGTGTGATGAATAAATTTTTTTTTAATGTTTTGTGACAGAACATTTCTGGGGTAAAGGAGTGATAAATATCAAATCAAGTGGAGGCCAGAAATTTAATTTTCCCTATCAGGGCCAATCTGTGCTTCATTTTATCCTGACAAAAATTGATATTTTATCCCTGTGATAATGGAAGACTCTGATTGCAGTGCCTTTTCATAATTTTTTCAAAAAATCTTTTTCTTTCCCCTGAGAAGCCTGAATCAAAGCAGAGTGGAGTCTGTGTACACGGCAAAGAAAGGCACCTGATATTCCGTTAGCTCTTTGTGTCCCCAAGCCAGGCAGCAAATTTTTCCATAAAGTCACTCAGGTTCTTGATTAAACATGTTGCTTTTGGGTTTAATCTCTGGTTGTCCTAAAGGAATTCATCTTGCAAAGGCTGTGGTGCAAACCTCTCCCATTTTCTTCCCTCAGTCCCCTATTTCATGAATTAAGGATGACTTAAGAAGTCCAAGATGATGTCTGGGAATTGACCTTTTAAGTTAACAAACTAGAATTTGATTAAGGCTGAAGAGGGGCAAAGCAGAACTTATTGAACAAACACTGAGAAAGGGCTTACTCTGAGTCAGGCAATCTTTCAAGGGATCTTTAAATATTAATTCATTTTATAATGTGTAACAATTCTATGATGTTGATCCTATTTTTATCTCCATTTTACAGCTGAGAAAACTGAGACAAAGAAAGGTTAATTAGGAAGATGACTAAAGTTCTCAGCAAGCAGTAAAGCCAGGATTCAAATACAGACAGGCTGCCAGGATCTGCAGTCTTGCCCACTGACATGCTGCCCCCACATTAAACTGCTCATTTGGGGGTGCATCTGCCTAAGCATCACCCACCTCTCACAGGCATCTTCCTCCTTCTTTATGGAGTCTCTGGACTACTGTTTGGAAGAATGTTGCCCATAAAATTTCTTTACTCAAACAATTTATGCCACACTAATTCAGGCAATGTCCACATTCCCAAATTCTAGAATAATTTCTGCTTCAGAGATGCAGTTCTGCTTTACCAGAAACAAACCATGTGATCTTGCGGGAAAACACCTACTCTTTTGTCTTGTCTATTTGTAAAATAATATGAGGCCTGATTAAGGGATTGCTTCTGTCCTAACAGTGAGGTGCTAGGATCTTAAACTTGACCCATATTTTTGGACACCTCAGACATGCTTAGAAACATGTCTTAGATTCAGATTGTACCTTCTTGAGGGGCTGGAGTAAAACTTTTCCCTAAGTCTGTTGCCGTAGAACCTATTAGAACACTGACTGCTCTAGTTCTGTGACATATTAGGCTTTTCCTTATGTCCTTTTGACAGCCTCTCTTGTGGCATATCATATTTCCATATTGGTGTATATACGTGGGTCGTTATGAAAGTTTTGAGATACACAAAAGTCAAGAAATGTAAAATCTGCGTAGACAGAAACAAATAAAGCCCTCCCAGCTACATTGATAAGCTGATCAAGCTGAAACTTCCATGGGTTAATCAGAAAGGACGCTGTCAACTGTGTTTCTTGAAAGCAAAATAATGGACCATATAATTGTCTGTCTCAAAACTTTTGAGCCCACATATAATATAGATAATGAGAACAAAAAGGAAAATGTCTTATGCAGAAACTAACTTCATGAAGCTCAGAAGTCTTTGGGGGGATGATTTGGGCTTTTGTTTTCTAACTTGGATAAAATACATGATGCAAGCATCATCCTAAAACAGAACACCTTGAATGGCACTTAGGAGAGTGTGTTTTTTGTGAGAACCAGTCAGGTCTGAGGCTTGTAGAAATATATCCCATGCTGTGCTCCTTGGTGGAATTCTCTGAGGAACTCAGATAACTCATACGTTAATAGACTTTATCATGTGGAGTAGAACCTATGAGTATGTTCTTAGGTCACATGATTTGTCATTTCTGCTTACTATGTCATAGCCTTCTTTTTTTTTTTTTTTTTTTGAGAAAGAGTCTCATTCTTTTGCCCATTGTGTCATAGCTCACAGCAACCTCAAACTCCTGGGCTTGGGCAATTCTCTTGCCTCAGCCTTCCAAGTAGCTGGGACTAAAGGCACCTGTCATGATGCCCTGCTAGTTTTTCTGTTGTTAGCAGAGATGAGAGTCTCACTCTTGCTCAGGCTGGTCTTGAACTCCTGAGCTCAAGCAATCTACCTGCCTCAGCCTCCCAGAGTGCTAGAATCACAGCGTGAGCCACCAGGCCCAGCCCTAAAAGTCTTTATGCTAGTTGAGGATCATAGATTGGTTTCGTTCATCTGTGAGTACCTTGAATGATATACATATAAGGTGTATATGTGTTTGAATACATGCATTTTATATCGCCTCGTTCATGGAAGAACTTTTTGAAACCAAGTGACAAAACTTAATTCAAAGTGTCTTTAGAAAACTAGAAAATCAGAAGTCCAGGGAAGGGGCATCTTTAAGGCTTTTTTTAAAAAAAAAAAACAAAAAAACAAAAAACAAAACTAAGCAGCTGGGTACAGTGGCTCATACCTGTAATCCTAGCACTCTGGGAGGCTGAGGAGGATAGATTGTTTTAGCTCAGGAGTTTGAAATCATCTTGAGCAAGAGCAAGACCCTGTCTCTACTAAAAATAGGAAAACTAGCTGGGCATGGTGGCAGGTGCCTATGGTCCTAGCTACTTGGAGGTTGAGGCAAGAGGATCTCTCAAGGCCAAGAGTTTGAGTTTGCTCTGAGCACAACACTATGGCACTCAAAAAACAAAACAAAACAAAACAAAACAAAACAAAACAAAGAAAAAAACCCCAAAACCCCAAACAAACAAACAAATAGAATTCAGTCTTTTGTCTTAGTCCCTCAGCTGTACCCTTCTTTGCATTAAATTCATTCTAGGCAGGGGATTTCTACATATGACCCTCCTTCACCCTTAGAGATCCAGGTTTACATTCCACTAATGAGCAATTCCAGAGTCAAAGAAGAGCCTCTTTCCCAGTAAGTCAACTGCCAGTCCTAGAGCTGCCCCTTGGTGGACCAGTGTAGGTCCCAGTTTCTATCCAATCACTCTGGTGGGGAGGGATGGAGATAGACTATGCAGATTTTCTGTGCTTGGAACTGAGAGGTCATACTCACTTAAAGCATGTTGAGTGAAATTGGAAAAACAATGCTTTGCCAAAAACAAATCAAGTTTCTCTTAACAAAAGCAAGAGGATGGATGGAGGATGCAGGCTAAACCAAGATATGTCATACCTGCATATCGACCTCTTTCTCCTGTATGTACAAGCACCATCTAAGAAAGAGGTAAATTTTAAGACACTTTCCTCATGCTCCAAATACCTGACAATGATAGATAAAATAGAAAAATAAAAAAGAACACAGGCTCAAAAATAAGGTAAGCAAGGACCACATAATGAATTAGAAATTAAAATCCTTGAGCAGGGCTTCAGTCAGTGGCCAGCAGCCCTCTGCAAATGGAAAGAGACAGCAGAAGGTAGCATTTCACCTCTGGGCTACTTCTGCTAAAACTGCTCCATGTGAGTTGGGGGCCCAGAACCAGCATCACTGCTGGATGCCAGAGGCTGGAGCTGGTTCTGTCTGCTCCCCCACAAAGGAAAGTAGCCTGAAGAGAAAATAGCTGCTGATCCAGTGTTTCCCCAATCCCTTAATACCAAGGTATTTCTCACAGGTGTCTCCTATAGGTGCAACTGGGAATAGCACCAAGATGCCATAGTCCTCACATCACCAGGGGTAAAGAGCCCCAGTGTTTCTGGACTGAAGGTGTGGAAGTGAGGGAGGCAAACACAGCATCACCTAGGTAGTTATGGTGATTACAGAGTGGGGGGAGGCAAAACACAGCATCTATTTAGGTATGCTGATTACAAAGGGAGGGAGAGGGAGAAAAACAAAACACAGCCAATAAAACCCACTTTTAAAACTTTCAGAACATGTGATAAGAGAATAAAACTTTCAAAATATGTAGTAAGAGAAACAGCCAGTGAAACCAATACTGAAACCACAAATTTACACCATGCAATATCAAGTATGTGGAAGTTTTATATGGAGATTTTAATGGTCCCACATTTAGGATGCTCAAAAAGATAAATGAAGGAATAATGCCTATTAAGAAGTACAAGAACATATGAAATGTAAGTCAGCAGAAATAAAATAAGAATTCGTAGATATGAGAAATTAGTTTGAAATCTTATAAGTGAACAAAATATGTAGTTCATTAAAATAAGCAAATGGGACTCATTCAACCCTAGACACAGTTGAAGAGAGAATTCATAAATTTGAAGAAATCTACTCAGAGAACAGGACAAGAGAGAGACGGAATGTCTCTTTGAAAGAACAGTTAGATATATGAGGATATATTGAGGGCTTTTAACGTCTTTCAAAAATACATTATGAATACTAATCAGGAGAAGTGAGGAATAATCCATCTTGGGAATGTCATATTTTAACAGCAGAATAACAGGTAAAAACAAATTTTCTTTTTGAAAATTTTGAAAAGCTACCCAAGGGAAAAGGACTCAGGTGACTGTCAAACACAACAGTTAGACTAAAAGAAAACCAATCAGCAAAAAAGTGTGTGTGTATATATATATGCTAATGTAATGCTAATGTAATTGAATTAAACTATTTTGACTTTAATTATCTGATTGATTCCCAATTATCAGATCAGTAAAAATAAAATCTTCTCCATATTGCTAACAAAAGACATGCTTAGGATGACCCTGAGAGAAAGTTTGCAAATATAAGCCCAAAGTAAACTAACATTAACATCAAATAAGAGAGAATTTACGGAAAACCTATTAATAGGAATAAAAAGGGCAATTGATTGCATCATAAGAAATAGAACCTTATGTACCACCAAGCCCCTACCCTCAGAGTGAAATACCAAATTACAAAGAGATAAGGACAAATTTATACAGTGTGTGATTTAAACAAATATGTCTCATTGGTGTAAATGGAATTCCATACCCAACAAATAAATTTACAGAATCTATCCATATTCTATAGAACTAAAGGCTATTTAAAATAATCAGTAACACATTTCATGAACAGAGAGCAATTTGATTTCATATCAATCATAAAAGTATTTAGAAACTTAATTCTCCATTAAGAAATCACCCTGGAATTTCAAAATGTCTTGAAGTGAAGGACAATGAAAACACTAGATATCAAAACATATGGAGTGTAGCTAAATAGGTAATTAGAGCTATTTTTCTGCCCATTAAGCTGGTATTAGAGACCCTGGGTAATATTCTCAAGTGGCTTGAAGTGGAATTTACTTCTGTAGCTACCCAATAAGCTTGACAAATGTGCATCCATTCCTCAAACTACTCTTTATTATTATATTATGGTTATTCTTGCTTTTTAAATTTGAAAATATTATGGGGGTACAAATGTTGTTGGCTACATTGATTTTGTTATGCTTGAATGAGGGTTGGTAAGTGTGCCCACCACCCAGAGAGTGTTCATTGATCCCATAGGATCAATGGTTTTCAGCCTTGCCCTCTTTCCCCCTCCCCCCTGTTTCATGTCCACTGAGTTTTCCTTCCCTCTGAGCCCATGTGTGCTCATGGGCTAGCTCTAATTTAATAGTAAGAACACATGGTGTTTGTTTTTCTATTTCATAGATACTTACGATAATTGTCTCCAGTTTCATCCAAATTGTTGCAAAAGGCCTTATTTCATCCTTCTTCGTGATTGAGAAGTATTCCATAGTACTCATATATCACATTTGTTTATCTACTCATGAATGGATGTGTATGTGGGTAGATCCCAATAAAGATTTAACAGTCATTGTCTTTTTTTAAAATATAAAATTTCTTCTTTTTCTTTGGGTAAATACCCTGTTGTGGGATTGCTGGATCAAAAGGTAGGTCTACTTGTAGTTCTTTAAGGAATCTCAATATTGTTTTTCATAAAGCTTGTGGTAATTTGCAGTCCTACTGACAATATATAAGCATTCCTTTCTCTCTGCATCCACCACAGTGTTTACTGTTTTTGGACTTAAAAACAAAACCCATTCTAATTAAGGTAAGGTGATATTTAATTGTGTTTTTAAATTACATTTCCTTCATAAATGGTGGCACTGAACATTTTTTCCTATGTTTATTGGCCATTTGTCTATCTTCGTTTGAAAAGCTTCTGGGGTATTTTTTATAATTTTGTTGCCTAGGCCAATATCTTGAAGAGTTTTTTCAACACTTCTTCAAGAATTCTTATGGTTTCATGCCTTACATTTAAGTCTTTTATCCATCAGGATACAAAAATCAATGTACACAAATCAGTAGCATTCCTATACACCAGTAACAGTCAAGCTGAGAGCCAAATTAAAGACTCACTACCATTCACAATAGCTACAAGGAAAATAAAATACCTAAGACTATATTTAACCAAGGAGGTGAACGATCTTTACAAAGAGAACTACGAATTATTTCTTTCCTCACTATGAAATAGTGAGGAAAGAAATTGAAGATGACACAAATGGGAACATCATGCTTATGTATCAGGAGAATCAGCATTGTTAGAATGTCCATAATATCCAAAGTGATTTAGAGTTTCAATGCAATCTCCATTAAAATACCAATGTCATATCTCACAGATATAAAAAAATAATTCTATCCTTTGTTTGGATTCAGAAAAGAGCCTGAATAGCCAAAGTGATCTTAAGGAAAAGAATAAATCTGGAGACATCACATTATTAGACTTTAAACTATACTACAAAGCTATAGCAACCAAGGAAGCATGGTACTGGTACAAAATAGAGACATAGAACAAAGGAACAGAACAGAGAACCCAGATATAAAACCACCCACCTGCAGTCAGCTGACCTTTGACAACAATATACAATGGGGAAAAGAAGCCCCATTCAATAAATGGTGCTGGGAGAATTGGATAGACACAGAACGTTGAAACAGGATTCATATTTCTTACCAGTCACAAAAATATTATTCTATTCTTTAATGCTGGGATAAATAATACCTGCTAGGAATACACTTCTGATTTTTAACCTCATCTTATCCATATAGCTTTGTCTCTACCTCTACGCTTTCTTGGCTCATCTTATATCATAATATGTGTAATGGGTTATCTGTGATCTTCCTTTGTTCTTTCTCCTTTTTTCAGTGGGGGTATAGTATATCCTCTGTGTCATGTAAGGGACTTGCGCATAGCAGCTGTACGGTAAGGGTTCACAGACTTGAGTACTAAATGATCACAGAGGGTGCCTACACCCTCCAGGTGTGAAGGCTGCTGAATCTCTGGGTCAGAAATTCAGAGGAGAGGTCAAGGCTGAAGACCTGATCTTGACAACCAGCAGTGTTCAGAATAAAGCCTGTAAGCCGGGTAAGATCATTGATTTATTAGATCATTGATTAGGGTGAACAGAAGAAGCGTGGGATCAAGAGTGGAGGAATGACAGCATGGTGTGGGGGAGGTTTGGAGGAGAGACCACCTGAAGTGGGTGGGTGAGATTGTGTGGGTATCTGTAAGCCTGGAAAAGGGATGTTTTAAAGAGAAGTTAGTTGTGCCCCATGCAGCTGGAGATTTGAAAGGTCTTCACTAGAATAAAAATGATGGAGGTTAAGGGAGACAGGAGCAATGTCAGTTTCCAGGAGGTGGTCGAGTCAGACCCTAGACTGGAGTGAGCAGTCTGCCCAGCTTTGTGCATGGGTCTCCTCTGCTAGGAGTGTCTCCTCCACTCTCAAACCTGACTTACGGCCTGTTCTCTGCTCGCACGTCGTATATATAGTATCTTTTTATTACCTATGTATACATACGTATATAATCTTCATCATATTGCGTATTTATAACATACATATATATACATACATTTTTACTATACACTACAAACACATTTCAGTTATTTATATGTTGACTTCTATCCCCTACCCCTGGCCAGGAGTTTGAGGTTTCGAAGTCAAGACCATTGTTTTTCCCTTTGTGTCCTAGGTCACAACACAGTGTGCAGAAGTATGCTATCCTTCTCCCACTAGAAAAGCTTTCCATTCCAGTGACAGACACAAAAAGGAGTTTCTGTGGTGAGGGAAGGGGCCGAGGCAAATGAGGCTGCCTCTTCCCACCTGCCCTGGACCCAGCATAGTCTGTGTTGGCGCAAGCTTGGTTGGGTGTGGTAAAGTAGGAGAAAGAGACGGTGTTTTGAGAACATTTGGTAGAAGAAGAGGGGTGCAGAGCCTCTTTGCTTGTCTGTACCCCTGGCAGGGCCACTTCCACCTGGGGTGGGTGCCAGGCACCCTTCACACACTGTTTGCGCTCCTAGGCCTCCCCTTTCTGGAATCCCACATTGCTGATGGAACCACAGCAGTGAGATTTCCTACAAGTGGGCTTTTCAACAGGGTCTAACACGGCCTGGGGGCAGGGCAGGGATGGCTGTGGGGCAGATCCTCACTTTCAGCCACTCACTTGGGCACTGCAGAAGTACAAGTTCACGCACACTTCTCTATTCTGCTTGTCCAGGGTTTGGAGTGAGAATGTTCCAGCAGAGTGGAGAGTGGCATCCAGGGCCTTTGTCCACCGCTTGGCTTCAGCTGTACCATACATGAAGGACTAACGTAGATTTTTTTTTCCTTCCCTCCTTCCTTCCTCTTTCATTCTGTCCATCTTTTCCTTCCTCAGCCCTGTCTCCTTTTCTGCCTTTTTATCTGCCTGTTTTTCTCTCTCATTCACCTGCTATCCATTTCTCCCCACCCACACATGCACATTTTGCATAAGAGCAAGTGTATTCATGTACAGTTCATTTAGGGCCAGAGGACAGACCTTTGGTTCCTTCTGATTGTAACTTTCCTGGCTACCTGTGTACTGATAGCTGGGGCCAATGTCTGGGAAACCATCTCTTTCGGGGAGGCCTCCCTCTCAGCACCACCCCACCCTGGCTAGCTGGGTTCTTGATGCTGCAAAGGACTCTTGGAGAAATTAAAATGCCAAGGACTGGCTCCTGCAGGGCTTGGAGCAGAAGGTATCAAGGTAGCTGAGGTGAAGAAGAGGTATCTACAGCTCTTACTGCCTTCTAGACCAGGGAATCCACTTGAGGGTGGGATTTGGATCCCAGAAGAGAAAATTTGGGTTAAAGCATTGAGCAGAACGGGTCTAACCCCCTAACCCTCATTTCTTTCTTTGCTTCTCTTTCTTCCCTTCCTTCTCCTTTTCCCTTCCTTTCCTTTCCATTCATGCAATTAAATGGTCAGAGCAATACAAAATTTTGAAACTGGTTCTGCATCCCTTTCAACAGCATGTGGCCTAATGGAGCACCCTTTACTAATATACACCATTGACCCTCACCTAATTAACTCATTGTGGTTTAATCAACACATCCTTAGGAAAGATTTGGTGAGACCCTACTTGAAATTCTCTGGGCTGAATTTTTCTGTGCAATTTGCTTTAAGAGTGTATGCCTCTTATAATGTGATTAATTACTTTCCTCCAAAGAGGCATTGGCACCCTTCCAACATTTAGAAGCTCTGTTCCCATGGGCAGAGAAATAAACCTTACATGCTGGGGCATGAGTAGAGATGGCCTGACCTGGGGGAGTGGGCAGAGATGGGGCTAGGCTTTCCACAAAAGGCCAGGGCCAGCAGCTTGCTTGTATTCAATGAGGGTGTTGGAAAGTACTGTATGTCAGAGATCAGATGTAAGCCTTGGAGCGTATCTGAGAAGGTCCAGTATGCAGGCAGGTAGGCAGGAGTCTAGAGAAAGGAGGCATTAGAAAACCAGGGGGAAAGATAATGGAAGACTCAGGTGGAGATTCTGGGCATAATAAGGTCAAGAGCCCTTGGATGAAGACAAAGGTCAAAGAGAAAAGTCTGCAGGCAAGGCACAGCATGTTGGAGAGACAGGAGCCACATCTCCTATCAGGTCTGGGTTCAAGTTCTTACTGTGCTATTTATAAGGAGCCTTTTCATGAGCATCTGCCAGCCATTTATTTTACTTAAAAGTGTAGCCAGTAAAGCTTCTCTGCTTTGTTATGGTGAGGATTAAATGAAATTATCTGTGTAAAATGCTTAATACAGAGGTAGCTGCTCAGAGCCTATTAATAACTGATGATTGACTCTCTCCTGCCCTTGGAAAGGTGTGAGCTGTGTTAATGGAACTTGACTCTTAGGCAGAGGTCAGTAGGGCAGGGATCCCTCTGGGTTTCCAATCCCAGCCTCACTTGGTTTCAGCCGTGGACAAAAACTAAAGTCCAGAGTGCTTACTTGACTTGGTGAAGGTCTGAGTGGTTATAAGAAATAAAGCCAGAAATATAACTCAGCTTTTCTAAATTCCAATCCATAGGGCTCTTCAATTAAGCATGTAAATATAATACTTACTGATACCAATTGATATTTTGGGTGAAATAAGATTTGTATCTTGGTGAGGAAACATCTGTGGATTTATTACAGAGTCTACAAAGATAAGTATAATTTTATGTTTCACGGATATGTTTTTATGGATACCCTGAAGGTCTGCATGTTTGATTTTAATGCTGGCATTTATCTAAATATCATAAAAGTAATAGTAAGACCATATGAAGGAGAGGATGGGAGCCAGGCAACACCTTCTTCAGGGCATGTGTCTTGTCTTGTTTATACACTGGTGGTGATGGATCACTCTGATTTATCCACTTTCTCATCCTGTCCCTCTGGCCATGATAACAGTGACTGGAGTCAGTGGAATGGAGCGAGCCGGGTTATCTACTTGAAACCCATGAGCTGAAGATTATCAGTCACACACTTGCTTAATGTATCTGTTTGGCCAAAGGGTACCTTAGAGATTTTGACTCTTGCTTCAACTCCAAGTTTGCACCAAGGGTTCCCCTCTCATGAAACCATCCTCTTGGAAATGTAGCAGGGCTTAATTAAGAATGCAGAACTTGGGGTCTGGACTATCTAGTACATTGGAATACAGCCTTTCCGACTTCTTTCTGCATTACCTTGGGCCAGTCACTTAACTACTTTGAGACTCAGTTTTCTGATCTGAGATATAGTGCGTACTGTGGCACCTTCATCATAAGCTGTCTGGAGGATAATTTGTGTTAAAACAACTGAAGTGCTTAGTTAATGATGGATGCAGAATAAATACTCCTTAATTTGTTATCTGGTCCTGAAACTACTAGTTCTTGGCTTCGCTTCATGGAATATGCCACACTCTCTCCCTACTCAGCCACTTAGGATTCAGCTTTGCCCTTGTCTTATGGCGAAACCCAAGGCAGCTTCTTTGCCCCAGTCATATTTGGGCATGGATTTTTTTGGGAAGTATAGAACTTATGGTCTTGATCTGTAGCATCATTGAACTCTCTGGACTCTCATGTCCATCTCTAGTGTCCTGCGCAATACCTGATGTAAAGAAAGTGCTCAGCATGTCCAGACACATGTCCAGAGGTCACTGCACACATCTCTAGTGTGGTCCCGAACTGGCTCTAGAATGATGTACTCAGCAGTCTAGTCTCATCTCTGTACTACTCTCCTACCTCCTGAGTTGCAGGAAAGGACATAAGATCTAGGCATGGGGGATATGGATGGAGAAGTGGCAGAATACCATCACCAACAAGGAAATGGGCTGGTTTGGGCCCTGGCCCTTGGCCAGGCAGGGCACATGTTGGGGACAGAATGGTGGAGTCATATTTGACTCATTCCTGTGTTCAGAGCTTAGTTTAGCTGGGTGGCCACACTGCTCTGGACAAAGTGGTGGATCCTGCATAAAATTAAATCCAAGCAGGTATTTATCTCAGGTGGCTTATGGCTGTGCAAGCAGACAAGAATAGAATTATGTTAGTGAGGTGCCAGGGCTCCAGCTGAGGGTGGTATGTATTCTAAGCCTGGATGCTGAGTTTGAGACTCAAGGGGACAAAAGAGGAGGATGTCAGAGTCTTGTCAGAGGATGCACTGATGTCAGAATTAGGGAGGTTTATTAGCTGGATGAGAAGAGGGTCAGCGTGAGGAAAATGATTTTACCCAGACTTAGCTGAACTTCAAAGTGTGAAGCAGCAGTCTCCAGAAGACTGCCCTCACTCTGATACCAGCTGCAAGACACGAAAATCACAGCCAGCGTCAGTGATTCACTGGAGCAACACACAAATCATCGGAAGTTATTACAGTGATAATTAAGCACAGGGACAGGATACAAATTAGAATTGGGCAAAGGAAGAGACATATAGGGAGGGAGTGAACCAAAGAGGTCCTGCTTGTTTTGTTTCCGGTGGAGTCCTGGCTGGTGTTCCCTTCTCTCTGTCCTCTGACTGCCAACAGGCACCACATGTTCCAACCAGGGCAGCTCCTCCAAGCCTTTGATATCTAGATTTTTATTGGAACTTGATTGCATGCTGCCCATGTGGCTTGCCTTTAGTCTCTAGCTCCTGCATAGGTTGGGCTAATACCCTGAGTCTCCAGTTCCTCCAGAGGTTGGAAATCACAGGGCATGGTCCAAGCTCTTACCTTAAATCCCACAGTTAGACAGGCCAGGCTGGTGGCCAAAGTGCCCAGGTAAAGATACTCTGATCAGAAAGGACATTCTAGATATCCAGGGATTACCTCTAAGTAGCCAAGGGCAAAACTAGGCTTATCTTTGGGTAAAATTAATCCTTCGCTGGAGAGTTATTAACTCTTAAATTCCCCTTTTCTGAAATCATCCAGTGAATCATGGTACAGAGCAAAAACATATGATAGAGACTATACTGAGATAGAGCAGATTAATTTATGTCCTTCTCTATATGGGAAAGCCAGGCAGAGCAAACTCAGTCCTTATGAGCAAGGATCATGCTGGTTGTGTTTTTCTGGTTGAGCCTAATGGGGCAGAACCACCATGGAGCTGGCCTTAACCTTTGCTTTGCTGTCTCAGGAACTTGATTTTATTCATTCATCCTGGTGGATTCGATTATATATGGGTCAAAGTCACAAGAGATGTATTTTTAATTTTTTTTTATATACTAACCCTAAGAGAAGGATTTTTTTTCTGGAACAAAGTCTCACCCTGTTGCCCTTGGTAGTGTGCCCTGGCATCACAGCCCACAGCAATCTCAGACTCTTAGGTTCCTGTGATCCTCTTGCCTCAGCCTCCCAAGTAGCTGGGACTATAGGAACTCACCAGAATGTCCAGCTATTTTCAGAGACGGGGTCTTGCTCTTGCTCAGGCTGGTCTCAAACTCCTGAGCTCAGGTGACTCACCCACCTTGGCCTCCTAGACAAGATTGGCCTCCTTCCAATCTCCTGGGATTACAAGTATGAGTTATTGGGCCCATCCTAAGAGAAGGATTTTTAAAATTACAACCTAATTTATCAATTTATAATTAAATACAGACTCACATATATGTATACCTTTACTAAGGACCAGCAGAAGTCACCCAGACAGGGTGTCTCAGTCCTACTGAGATGATCCACTCAGGACACTGACATAGTCCACACAGAGGGAAGACGCTTATTCAGTACAGAATCAGATCAAAGGGATTCGGGTGTTGAAGATAAGATAGTTCTCACAGCCTTAGGGACTGGTCTTCCCCATGCTAGGTGCATTTTGGGAAAGAAAGTAATGGTAAATAACTGTATTGAACTTCTAAAATGAGAGCACAATTTCTTCTGGTCATTGCTGACAAGTCCTGATTTTCCAATTCTCTGTTTTCATTATTTCTTATCAGGTTCCAAAGCCTTCCTCTCATTACTTTATTTTATATTACAATTTACAAGCTTATTTTATGTAAGTGACATCTCAGAGTAACTGCTTCCCGGCATGTTAATCCAACTAAGCCGGCTCTAAATCACCACGTGGGGTGGGTTAGTCCTGCGTTTTTCCAGCAGGGGGCGGTCGTGTTCACTAGTTCCAGAGAGCAAGACAACATCCCCGCCCTTCCTCCCTATTCCGTGGATTCCAAGACATGATGATTTGGAGGTCAACTTGGAGTCCTCCATCTCCATCCTCCAGGGAGATACATTGGCAGGTGTGATTTGTAGGATTGTCTGGAGGAAAGACTCACACTCATGAGATGTATCTCCCTCAGCGGTCTTTCCCTTGGTAGAATGGAGACCATAAAAATAATAATTATAACAATGGTAAAAAAAATTGAGTGTTATTTCTGAGTGGAATTTTAAGTTCTGGCGTAGTATCCAAGCACTGCAACCCTAAAGGTTTATACTTCTCTTTGCCTATGGCCGGACCTTGTACCTGAGTGGGAGGAGGTACACCAGTGAGTGTGTTATACAAATAATAACCCTCTGCATAATATGGCATAGAAAGAGTGGGGCCAATTTCAGGGTTTAAAATACAGTATTGTCATCTTTTTAGAGCTGGAGTCACCTTAATATGCTGTCTGCCTCACTCAGGCAAACTTTAAAATAATATCATATTTCACAAAACCCTATTAAACTGTCACATAAATTCCCCTTATTTCCTTTTCCCGTCAATGCTGATTACCATGGAAGATATTTCTGTGTCAGTGGAAATTCCTTCCCTTCCCACCAGCCTCTTCTCTTGCCTCTTTCCTTTCGGGGGGATTCTGTCTCCAGGAGGTGGTCTCCTAGAGATCCCTTAGCCTCTCCGGAGCAGAGAAAACGCAATCACCCTTCCAGCCCTGGTAGTCCAGTGCTGTTTCACACAGCGCTGAGCAACTTCAGTTTCCAACTGGGCTATTTTGAGAGAAATGCTGGCTTCACAGGGGCTTACTAATAGCTAGTCATTGAACAGCGCCTGTGTGTTTGAGGCTAAGGTTTTTATGCCATCCCCTTTAATTCCTACAACTTAATAAGGTGGGATTATTATTATTATGATTGCTGAAACTGAGACTGAATGTAAATAACTTACTTGAGGTCAAGCCACAAATTCAGTGGTAAACTAAGATATACGGCAACCAGCTGGCCTGGCTTTCCTGGGATGCAGGGATTTCACTGGTCACGGGTGTTCAGTGCCAAACCTGATGCTTGGTCACTTTAGCTTAGATCTCAATCCATTTGGCTCCCTGAAAACCCTGTCCTTAACCATTCAAGGTACAGTCTTACCTATATAGAGAAGAATATATAATATTATCACATAAATTAATACAATACCCATTCTTCTCTATTCCTATCTTTCTATATTTGTCTGTTTTACAGAAAACTTTTTAAAGTCAAATTTGCATTCTTCTCATTCAAACTAGATGTGGCCATGCCAATAATTTATTAATTTATTCACTCATCCATTTGATTTACTGTAGTCTGAATAGTAATATAATTCTCCTTAATAATAATGTCAGTAATTACACAGCTTAATTAATTACATTTATTGGGCAATTAATGTGTGCCATATACTTTGCAAAATACTTTACATGCATTACCCTATTTAATTTTGACAACAATCCAGTGGGATAGAGACCATTATTTTTCCCAGTTTTGGTATTTGCCCCGAAGCTCAGCGTATTTCAGCGACTAGCCATAGAGCACAAAGAGCTGTGATTCAAACCCAGGTCCAATGCCAGAGACCTTTCTGACGCAGGCCGTGTTGATTGGGACATAGTTCATTTGGCTTCCTCCATGGAATTTCAGAACTGTCTTTGACTGCTTTGTAACAGACTAGTTCAATCCTACCCTTGTACTGTGTCTCATTTCAAAAACAACTGTAAGAATTCTAACTTTTCAATAAGATTCATAGCTGGGTGCTTCAATATTATTGAGAGCTCTCAAAGTAAAGTTAAATGATAACTTGATTCATAAAATATCCATTTACATGTAGTCTATAAGGCCCACCTCTGGCACAATCCCTTGGCATGGCCTAGGGGATTGTTTTAAACCAAAGCACTAGTGGGATGTCACTTGACTTGTATTAAGTAGCTTCCTGGGGACTTTTAATTCCCTATGCTGTTCAGGACTGACTGATAACCAAAATTCTTACATGATAGAATACTTTAGACCCCTAGATAGATACCTTGGGCACTCAGTCCCTTCCCTTCCTCCCTCCTTCTTTCTCTTCCTGCTTCCCATCCTTCTGTGTCTTTTTCTCTGTTTCTTTGATGTCTATTCTTCTGTCTCTATACCCTGAAAAAGAAAAGAAGTATATCATTAACTTCTATTTAACTTACAAGTCCATCCATGCACATGCATAGCTGACAGATCTATCTTCATGGACTCCATCTTTCAATCTGTGTTCTTTGACAGTTACTCATCCCCATATGAGTCTGCTCTGGAGCCATGTCTCTTAATGGCTACACTAGGGTGACCAGATGTCCCGCTTTTGCGGGACAGTCCTGATTTTTAGCAATTCATTCTGTGTCCCGCGGCATTTAAAAAAAGTCCCAATTTTTGGAAAGAATGCATGAACGGGCAGGAGAACAGTAAGGGAATATACGGGTTTTAGCTGCCATGTGGCTATTTCGCCAGGATATGAGTTTTATATTATTTTTGTTAATTTTATAATGTTAAACTGTAATAATAACAAATAATTGTTGAGAGGTGATTATTGGGAACTGCTTATCAAAGTTTGCAATGTTGTCAGGCCCCGCCTCTGCCGCCCACCCCCGTCAAGGGTGTCCCGCTTTACCAATGTTAAAATCTGGTCACAGAAGATGTGCACAAGGTAAGGGTGAACAGCACACCCCCTGGGTGAAGGGCTCAACTACAACTTGAACTTTGCCTCAGAAAGGCAAACAACATAACCTAATCACTTATACCCTTATACTAATCTGAAATTTAAAAAAAAGACTTTTACTTTTCCTGCCTGCCCAATTCTCAGATAGGGTGATACCTTGCTCACAAGCGTTTATTCTTGGAATTCACATTATTTCTAAAGTGTGTGCCTGTACCAGTCACTGTGCTAGTTCCTCATTCCTGAGGAAGCAAAATTGAATGAAACGCATACTCAGGGCCATTTAAACATCTTTTTAGGCCTGAGGCATTTAAGCATTGGAGGCCCTATCATGTATCATATTAGACATAATAAAATGCAATCACATCCCACATTAAATATCTTTTTTTAATCATTGAATTTGAAATAATTTCATGTTTGCTTCCACAATTATTTGTCTGTGGGTGATAATTAATGGGTGGCTGTTACTCTTTTGCCATCGTTGTCTGTAATTGGGAATTCTTGCAAAGTGCGGGAATCTTACCTACAAATTGCTTTCAAAGGCAATGACATTTTTATGAATACTAAAGTTAACAATTAATGAAGTTGACATAATACTCTTTTTTGGACAATTAAACATTTATTTCTTTACTATTTATTAGTTTCTTTACATATCTTAGAGCTGATACATTTTTTTGTTTTTTTAGGACTCAGATATTTTTCTGAATCTTACAAAGCATGTTTGCTCCAGGCACTGTGAGCAAGGACCTGAGGAATAAAGGGCACTTTGTGTCCCCAGTGCCTTGGGGCTTGTTCCAGTTGGAGACAGGTGATAAAATCAAGAAGTGTAAGGCAGGGTGGACTGAAGTGATGCTGCTGTATGTGCCGGATGGCCTAGGTGCCCGGGCTCAGGAGGACTTAATTCAGAATCTGAAGGAGGCAAAAAGGAGGCAGTCCTGGGATGGGTGAAAGTGGGCTGGACTTGAAGTCCAGGGGAGGTGCTACAGAAGGAGGGCTCTGTGCCAAGATGATGGACAGGACAGACAGAGATGTTAAACCGAGCTGCATCATGGGCTGCATCATGGGCATGTGTGTAGAGTCAACGGGGGCTGTGGCGCAGGGTCAACATTTCCCCCATTGGGAAGGCAGATCATGAAGGGCCCTCTGCCCCAGCAGGAGATCTCAATTTTATCATGAGGGCAGTGGGAAGCCACCGAATGCTTTGAGGGACTAGGCATGGAGAGGATGGTAAATATCCAAAAGGGTTTTTAAGAGGTAGAAATGACAAGGCTTGGGAACCCGCTGGATGCGGGGTGCCTCTGTGGTGCGGATGTCTGGTGGGGCCTTTCCATTTCTGGGAGAGTTGGCTGGAAGAACAGTGACACAGGGCACCTTCCCTATCTGCCTGTGTGTGGGGGGCACATATTCCTAGGCTGTTGTCTGAGGCTGCTGCTGCCAATGCCACAAAGACCAACAGGAGGGTTTTAGGAAGGCAGAGGGCATATTGAAAAGAGGGACCCAGAAGCAAGTCTTCAATCCTGGTAGGAGCCCATTTGGAGGCAGCGGAAGGGTGTGTGTACAGATTCCCAGTTCCCATTTTCAGGCCTAGATGTGCCACTGATATTCTTAGTGAGACGCTCTGAGCAGACCCACCCCCCACACACTCTGTTGATTCCACAAAACCTAGAAGCTCTTGGCCTGCCAGAGGCTCTTTCTTGCTACCCAGCCATCTGTGAATATACCTAATTCAGAAGGTGAATACATTTAAATGTCTTAAACGTAAAAGGCAGGTTGCCAAGCAACGGGCATCTGGAATACCCTGTCGGGTTATGCAAGTGGAGAGCTGGCAGGCCACCGTCGTCGTAGTCATTTTAAGTTGAACAGCAGCAGCAAAAATAAATAACAACCCTCATTCTCTTTCTTTTTCTCTGATTCCTTCCTTTGCTCCCTCCTTCCATCTCTTACTGAAAACCAGCAGCTCAGACTTAATTTTAAAATATAATAACTCTATTTAAATCTGCACATGTCTGTCTGTAATGGCTCTTAATTCTGTTGGTGGAGAAACCAAGCAGCAAAGTTTCTTTCCTATTGTTGACTTTCCCTCATTCCACGAACACCTCCAGACTTCCCCCCAACAACCTGCCGTATGCCAATCCCTGCAAGAGTTAAAATTTCCATATCTCAAAGCAAGTAATGCAGTTATTGAGATTTCCTGGCACGATGTCGGCTTTAAACGGCTCTGCTCCAGTGTCAGGTGGTGACATATGTTTGGGGCTTCAGACTCTCAGATGTTCTCCTCCTACCTTATTGGTCCTTATGACTCGGAATCATAATTTATTCATCACGCTGTTCTCACTTGGTGGTTTTTCCTGCTGTCTAGATGTCAGCTGTCTTAAATAGCTGGAACTGAAAAGGGTTTGGGGGAATCCTAACATTCCCAAAAGATACTGTACTGAAGACAGCAGGCTCTTGGTTTGTAAAGAGAATTGTCCTATTTGCTTATTTAAAGCATTCCTTTGTACGAGTTCCCTTTTTCTGCCTATTGAGTGAGGTAGCCTGCAATGTGGCTACCTTTACCAGGCTGGCCGCCCGCCGTGACACCACAGGGGCAGAAAGTTTGCTTTTGGGGGAAAATCTGCCTTTGGAACCCAGGGCCTGTTTCCCCATGGGCTTTGGATCCTTTTCTTGCTCAAATAGTACTTTTTTCCAGGTAAATACTATAGGAAAGAGCAGAGCAAGAAACCATATGTGACCTGAGAGCAGAATTATTCACAGGAATATATCTGAAAGTTTTCTGAATGAAGCCAATAGCTTTTACTTTCTTCAGGATTCTCTTCCTGGATGCCTTATAAAATGTGAAACCTCATGGGATAGGTTGAATGAGTCTTCATGGAGCAGGAAAAGGTCCCCTACCCATTTCATTGTGGTTATGTTTCTAGAGGTTACTATGAGGGCCTGGCTCTGTGGAGACAGGGCTCAGGCAGGAGTTCTGGAAGGCAGTTGCTGGAGTCTGGGCCGTGGCCTTCCAAGATATTCATTCAGAAACATCCAGGAGTGATTTGGCCACACCCTCCATGGTCTTTTGGTGGTAGGGAGCCTTCCGGAGAAGTCTGAAACTTGGATGAATCAGTTAATGCTTCTTTTGTGGGCAGAATTAATTCTACTAGGAAAATCCGGGGGCAAAGGAGCTGGTAGCATGGGATATGAGTGAGCCTGCAGGTCTGAAGCACAGTTGCAAACATCCCTAACTGAGATCAGCTGATAGCTGGAGGGGGGAGTGGGTGCCGAGCATCTGTCTGCAATTTTCCTGATGCGATTACCCGCTTCTCCCAAGTGACTGCCGTTTCTGTGTGTAGTAAATTTCTCAAACCCAATCCAAATACTTTATTATTATACTGTATATATTATGTATCATTATAGCACAGATGTATTATTTTTTATTTCCAGCATATTATAACAAAATCTCTAGAAAAAAACTCTGTACACTTTGATGCAGATGAGGAAATGCAGATGAATTTGCTCATATTTATGCAGAATCTAAAATTGTTATTTCAGCCTCGATTACACCACTTCCTCTTGGTTATCTGAAAATTGCCCAGGAATAAATTTGCTGATTTTCTTTTCATTTATACCCATTATGCAAGCCCAGTTTCTTACACTTCAGAGACAGAAGGGTACAAAATAAGAAGGCGAGATTACCCGTTGCAAAGAAATATGAGTTTGTGGTATTTCAAAATGGGATTGTTTCACGAGAAAGGCAGCAATGAATAGACTGCTCTGTTTTGGAGTCGGGGAGGGGGAGACTTATTCTTTTATTCATTTACTTAATGTCTCAATTGTATTCATTGGCATATCATGAACTTTCACTATCGTAGCTAGAAACTCAATTTTAAGGTGTTTCTGAGGTCCCTTTGGGCGAAAGCGGTCCATTCAGTTAGCAGAGGCCTTAGGATTTTATTTTTAGTTCTTGAGTGCCTGGTCCATCACAAGAGCTCAGTACATATTCTTTGAATGAATGCATGAAGAAAAAGTGAAAGCGTATGAAGTGACATAACTGGGCATGGAGCAGTTAATTACAGTTGAGAAGGGACATCAAGAAATGTGCTTTAATGGGAGGAAAAGCTGACCTGCTGAACAGAAAGTCTAGAGGGCCCATGAGAATGTGGGTATGAAGTAGGTAGGTAACCAATGATCAACAGAAAGAGATCATCAATGACCAGTAGAAAAAGGGTAATACTGCCTGGGGGGGCAGAGAGCCAAGGAAAGACCTGCAGCCAATTCCAAAGGGAGAGAGTACTTAGACCCCACAGGCCTTTGTGTCTCTCTCACCTTTTCTCCTTCATCAGAGGGACCCACTTCCAGCTCCCTTTGGACAAGCTCTAAACTTTCTCTTTGTTCTTCCTAAATAAAATCTCTCTGCTACCCTGAAATGTGTGCAGGTTACTTTACTTTCCATCCACACTGCCTGTGCTGCTCCAGTTTTATTTTCAGCTTACTGCTCACTTTTGCTTTCAGTTACCACCATGCCTCGGTTGAACTTTCTAGCTCAGTGGAATAATTGAACCAAGTCAACTGGGTTCAAGGAACCGGAACCCCCACCCCTCAACAACAGCTAATTACACTTATCTACTCAATAAGCATTTTTTGAGTAATCCCCATGCACGACAGAGAAATAAGGTGCAGGAAGCAGGTGGGGTGGTAGAAGAGACCAAATATGCAAATGGACTGTAAGGTCACAGGTGCATGGATGATGCACCATTGGACCCAGGAGAAGGGAGATGTTCTCTCTGCCAGAAGTCAAGAAAAGCTTCAGGGTGAAAGCTGATATAAGTTTGCTGGGCAGAGGAAGTGGGGCTGAATTTGGAAAGGGCACGGGTGTGTTTTGAGAACAGTAAGGAGCAGAGTGAAGAATGTTTGTCTCAGGGATGACAGGAAATGAGAGTAGACAGTTGGCCCGGGGACAGCTGGAGTATGGGGGGTGGCTATGAGTGAGGAGGCCAAGAGTGCAGACTCTATAACAGTGTATCATGTGAAAGCCTTTGTAGTCCGATGTGAGTCTTCATGTGTGTTTTTAGACATGTGGACTGTGTGTGGCTGAAGCAGGTGGTGATAAAGTGGTTGTAGGCATGCGGGGAAGGAAGGGATACAGGAGTCATTACAAAAGTTGTGAGATACACAAAAATCACGAAGCGTAAAATCTGCATGGATGGAAACAAACAAAGGCCTCTCAGCAATAACAACGAACAGAGCAAGGTGAAACTCGCACAAGTGAATCAGGACGCAGCTGACTGTGTTTGTTGGAAGTGAAATAGTGGACCTTAATAATAGTTTGCCTTAAAACTTCTGCCATGTATCTGCTTGAGAGAGAAGGAAAGAGAGAAGGTGGTGGCTGGGAGGTTCTGGGCATTCATGGGAAATATATTTTACTTTAAAACTTGCTTCCTTGCTGTGTGTATTACTTATAATTTGGAAAGAATTTGAAAAGACTTTAGGAAAAAGATTTATAGGCAGCCAGATGGGTGATTGTGATCCTCCAGTCAATCTCCATTGCTCATCAGCTATGAAGAGCTTAGGATCAGTCAGCCTTTGCCTCTGGGCTTGCTCCCTGCTCTCTCCCAGGATCCCCAGTGAGGAGGGTGTGGCCACCAGAATCTCCTTTTCTCCCCCTATATCAATGCATGAAACTCCCCACCCTCTTAGTTTTTGGTGAAATCTAAACAAACTCTTTACAGAGCTTCTCAGGCTTCTTGTCTTTGTAATGGGGGAGGAATGGGGGTCACACTTCAGACACTGGGGGAAAGAGAAAGTGCGAAGTTTTAGGAGGGGTGGATCAAGGGCCATTTCTTGTCACTCTGGGAGGGTAGGAATGAAGGTGAAAGTAAGTGATTTCTGGTGCACTAGGATTTTACCTAGCAACCATGAAGGCAAACAGTTTAGAAACTATACCCTGGTCGATCTCTTATTCTGATGCTAAATGGATCAGAATGATCAAGGTTTAAGAGTTTCAAAAGGGGGGCATGGGAGCTGATAGCCCCTGTTCTTCTGGGAAGGAATTGTACCCCAGCAAGACAGACCCAGCCGGTTCGGAAGCTGATTATTAACAGTGATGACTCACACTTTCTATTTTCTTCTGCCGCCACCTGACTTTGAACCACTTCCCCGTGAGCACTTGCATCTGAAAATTGGAAAAAGAGAAAAAGACGGATGAAGCTCCATGTAATTTTGCTTCCTGTTAGCAGCTTTATTAAAAGAATTGGAAAGAACATAATAGAAGTAAAAGGGATTGAAACCATTGGCTGAAATGTTTAATTTTCATCTACCATATTTCACAGGGCTATTGATAATCATTGAATTTAGTGCTACAAAGGACTAAGAAAGGCTTACTTTATAGGTTGAGAACTGAGATTTCAAAAGATTTTAATTTTCCCAAATCCATTCAATTAGTAAGAAGCAGAGGCAGACTTCAGACTCAAGTCTTCTGATTCATAATTTATATGGTACTTGTTTTTTTCCTCAGTATATCATGTTTTGTCTCAATAGGATTCATTTCAGCCTTCTTCTTAAGTATATATACACACAGAATAATACATTATAAAATGAAAAGAATACTGGATTTTGATTCAGAACACCTATGTTTTTCTCTTGCTCTCTCTCTTTTCTAGCCTTATAAACAAGAGAGTGATAATACCTGTCTTGCCAACTTCACAGATTCACTCCTAGCACTGAAGGAATAATGTAGGTTAAAGTGCCTTCTCAGCTGCCAGAGGCTATAGAAAAGCCATGACTATGATTACATTCCATCCCACACAGGTTAACAGAGCTAGCCACAATTATTTGTTAGTCTATCGGATATCAATGTACCAGGTAAACATTGGAAGAATTTAAAGGACTCTTTTAATTTCACAATATTGAGGAAAGTCTGCCTAAGACATTAGAAATGTATGAGGATTACATGCTATAACATTTGGAGAGGAATAAATACTTCATTCTTTACAGGTGTTAGTGTCATCTCCCTGGAGATATCAAGAAAATCAACAGAAAAGATAGCAACAACAACACAAAAATAGAAGAAAGTTTACTAACTTGGAAATTCCAAGGAACGCTTTCTTCTTTTTTAAAAAAAAAATATAAAAAGAATACATGCAGCAGAAAAACAATAATACATATTTCTAGACAAATCTCAAGATACCTTTAAGGGCTGTTAAGAGCAGCCAAGTTCTTATAGGATCTCAGCAGAAGGAACATGGAGAGAGTGGACACCAGAGAGTTCACGAGCAGACGTGAGGTGCTTCCATGCCCAGCAAAAATATTTTTTTCAAAATGGAAGATAAAATGAGTCCATTTTCAAACAAAAAGTGAGAGTTCCCTGCTAGCAGATCTGTACTAGAAGAAATACTAAAATCTGATTTTTAGGCAGGAGAAAAATGAAACCTGGTGGAAGTTTGTGGACACAATAAGGAGTGAAGAGTAATTAGAAAGGTAAATACGTGGTTCAATCTAAGTTAATATTGACTTTATAACACAACCAATATAAATTTTTTTTGTGGATTTTAGGATACAGTGAGGAAATTAAAATATGGCAAACTATGTAATCAAAGGTGCATTTTGTAATCTCTAAGATAACCAACAAAAGAAGAATAAAAAATTACATAATTTTATTAAGGTAACAGAGGGGATAATGGGCAAAAATACTCAATCATTCCAAATGAAGGAAAAGTAGGAAAAATAATTGATGATGTAACAGGACAAATGGAGAACAAATAATAAATGAAAACATTAAAAGCACATCAGTCATTAATTACATCAAATGCAAATTGGCTAAGTGCTCCAATTAAAAGAAAATTAAAGAATATTAGAGTAAATAAAATACAATATTTGACCATATGGTGGATCAAGAAACAAATACTTCTTGAAAATTTATGAAAATATTAAAAGTAAATGTATGAAAAAAGATACACTGTATATTGTAAATACCAGCCAGAAGAAAGCCACCATAGCCTTATTAATACAGACAAAGAAGACACTAAGGCAGAACGCCTTAGGAGAAATAGAGAGATACTTCATCATGATAAAACAGTTCAGTTTATCAGAGAAACATAATAATTTTAAGTCTTTATGCAGTTAATAACTTAACCTAGAAATAAATGAGAATCGATGATATTATAAGGCAAAATAGACCAATTCACAATCATCTTTGCAGATTTTAAATATAACTCTTTCAGTAATTCATAGAACATGCAGACATAATGTTAGTAAGGATATAGAAAATACAAACAATATGACTAACAAACTTGACCTAATTGGTGTGTATGGAGCATTGCACCCAGCAATATTCTTTGATCATAACAGCTTTATTCATAATGGTCCTAAACTGAAAATAACTCAAATGCCTATCAACAGATGAAAGGGTAAACAAATTGCTGTGTGGAACACTGGAATATAACTCAGTGATTAGAAGGAACAAATTGCTGATACATTTGACAACATGGATGACTCTTGAAAGTATTTCCTTAAAGCCAGACAGAAAGGTTATATACGCTATGATAAAATTATTGTGAAATTCCAGAAAAGAGAACACCATGGTAACAAAAAGTAGGTCAGTGGTGGTCAGAGGCTAGGGGTGGGGCGATGGGGTTCCTAGCAAAGAGCGATGAAGGGAATTTGGGGGATCATAACGATGTTTTATATGATGATCATGCGGTTTTTACAGCGCTGTATCCATGTGTCAAAATTCATTGAACTGTGACATTAAAATGGGTAAAATTTATTTATTTTATGTAAATTTATACCACAATAAAGCTGATAAAAGATGAAAGCATCTTTGCATATTGATATGCATAGGTCTCCAATATGTATTGGTAAATAAAATGTGCAGGGAATAAGACGTGCATACTGTGCTTCCTTTTGTGGGAAACATTCATGTGTTATATCCACAAAGGGATGCAAATTTTCCCACCATGTCCTCTTCCGCTCCTGTCCTTGTCTCCTTCCTCCCTTGCTTGTTTTCCTTCCATCAGATTTTCATGCGCCGTCTTCTAGGTTTCCTGGTCTTCATGTTAGCTGACTTGACATCACAATCTGCTCTCCTGGCAATTCTTCCGCCCTTTTACCGGTAACTCTTCGGTTTCAACTGGAAACCCCATCCCTATCACACCTTTTCATAATGACTTACCATGGTGATTCCGCAGCTTGTAAGATTCTTCTCCATACTCCTTAGCATGCCCCACCAAGGCCCGCAGAAGTAGGCACAAACTCAGCTTTGTAGCTTCACTCCCCCTCTTGCCTCCCAAATAGCTAGTGCTTCAGTCACATACATTCACTTTGTTCTCCCTCTGGTGTTGTGTACTTTGTGACCCCAGTAGTTTCCAAATAGATCTACTTAGGCTTTTCAACTACTTGCCTTCTTTCTCTTGTTTACCTGGAAAACACTGGGCACACTGCATCAAATGCTAACTCTTACGTGACAATTCATTTTTTTACTCTTCCTTATCTGTGGTGCCCTACTATTTGTAATACTTTGCTATTATGAAAATTGCAATATGATTATTATTTGCTAAAAAGGCAAACATAAGCTATAAAAATTATTCAGATGACCTCCACTTGCAGAAGTATCTCTATGTAAAGATACCTTTGAAGGAAGGTTTCAACTATATACAAACGGATCCTTCTATGATGCAAAAATCTGTTTCCTATTTCTTTTCACTATTATGTCACAGATACCTTCTTGTATCAACAGAAAAAGACCTATGTGTCATTTTTAATGGCTGTGTAGTATTCTGTTTTATGTATCATTTCCTTAACTACTTCCCTGTGAATGCACATTTAAGTCATTTTCAGTTGCTTGTGTTGGTATGAATAATGTTTTAATGAGTATTCCACTGTGCTTGCTTGTGAAAATGTCTTGACAAATGCCCCTGATCACATTGGATTGTAATTATCTGTGTGCCTTTCTTTCCCACAGACTATTATTAGTTCCCCAGGGCAAAAACCATTATTTTGCTTGGAATCTGCAGAGTGGCAATGGGAGCTTAATGTATATTGTTGAAAGAAAGAAGGAATAAATGAATGGCTGTTTATATAGTTGGGTACACATGTATATCATCACACATGTCTTCAGTTTTTACTTAACTTTTTATATGCCTAAAGGCCTAATGTCTCTTAGGTATTATTCAATCCCCTGCTTGTTCCTAATCTCTCTTTACAGATGTCATTTCTACTGACATAAATTCAATATGTAGATTGAAGAATTAGAATGTGGCCAAAACCATGTCTCTTCCATAGATTGTGGTGGTCTCTGGAAGAGATTTTATCAATTCCAGTAAAAAAAATAAAAAATAAAAAAAAAGAAAAAGAAAATACAAGACCTACCAGTTTTTGCCGACCCTAAGCAGAAATGAGTTGGTAAGACCAAAAGTGTCAATTACAAGAAAAAACACATGGCTTGTGTGTTGCATACTATTTACAGCTGTTGTCCATTACAGGTTCTCTAGAGTACTATTTGCTGCTACAACTGAATGGTTCCATAAGTTTAACTCATCAATATGACTGCAAAATTGTCTTAAATCACAGAGCGGAGGAGAGGAAAACCAACTAGAAGTGGCTAAAATGCTGCTTATGTCTCCATGCGAATCCACCGTTTTCCCCATTTGCTTCTTCAGGATGCTGGGACAGCCTATTAGGTCATGTGGTGTATTACAATATAGCAGATTATGAACCTGACTCTCCAAAGGAAAAAAACACACTGTGAGAGCTTGCATTTGACTTGTTGACAAATGTGCTGCATTGTACTGGGCATATCAGGCAATGGAAGCCAATCGGCCCAGACAATGAGAGTGTTCAGTTAGTGTCAAAAATTTACAAGCTCTTAAGCTATTTTTTATTTCTTCTTGCCAGGCTGGAAGCACTGAACTATTGTTGTCCAATATACTGCAAATGAACACAGTTCAAAAATCACAAAGGCAGTGATATGGAATTATAGAACTGAAAATAGGATACTGATTGGGTACAAATTCATCAAGCCTCTTTATTTCTAAACAAGCTTTTCACTGACGTGCCAACACAGCTTGCTTTGAAAGAGTGAAATTGACTATGATCAACCTATATAGTGGGGAAGTTGACCTTCAGTTAATTTCCATTGTGCTCAGCTGGCTAACTATTTCTTTCCCCACAACACGCTTATTTACAAAGTTTCTGTTAGTCAGCAATTAGTCTTCCATACAGATCACCTAATCTTCTACGGACTAAACTTTTTCTCCCCCTCCAAAAAAAAAAATTATGTGGATATCTTAATCCCCAAAATGATAGTATTAGAATGTGGGGCCTTCGGGATTTGACTGGGTCACAAGGATGATGGCCTCATGAAAGGGATTAGTGCCCTTATAAAAGAGGCCTGAGGGAGCTCAGTTGTTCCTTCCACATGTAAGGATGCTGCGAGAAGGCAGCCATGTAAGAACTAGAAAGTATACCTATACCTGCTGCAGGATCTCCTGGCTTAATCATAGACTTTTCAGTTTCCAAAACTGTTAAGACACAAATTTCTACAGATGGTAAGCCACATAGTCTATGGTATTCTTTTTCTATCCTATTACAGCAAGCCCCAATCCGTCACTCAATTTCTTCAAAAAATTCCATGACTGAGGTCAAAAATGGTGGTAATAGAATTTGAATCTTGACAATGTGGTTTATAAATTTGTTCTGTAATCAACTATGTCATACTGTTTCTCACTGGGAAAATGTATTATCTCCAGTAATTTCAGAGGTTTTTTTTCCCCACTAAAACACCATTTTTTGCATGTTTTCTTCTTGCTGAAAAGCCACCACTGACTCCCTTTAAAAAGAATAATGGTTCTTAACTCCTCTTTTCTGAATGTATATGTCAAATATTCTCAATACATTTTGCTCTCTTGCTCCTTTCTCCTCAATCTAGAAAGCCCACCTGAATTCCTGCCATTCAGGGTAATGTTAATATAGGGATGGTTTTAACCCTGATCTTATATTCACATGTTAGGCTTGAGTGAAATGGAATGTAATGGAAACATGATCACAATGGGCTAGCCACATATTAGTTTATGGTTCTCAAATATCTAGAAGTATTGAAGAAGCCATTGAAGGTGTGGTATTGCTGCTTAAGAAATTTGTCAAGTACCTTGGCTCTTTCTAACTTTTTGGCCACTATTCTTAGCATGTGACTTTTATTTTCAAGTTGGTGTTCTCACCTGAAGACATCACATCTAGGTGCAAACACAAAGAACAGAAGACAGGACGTAAAAACCAAATTGATGTCTGCCAGGTGAAACTGTCTCTTTTCATTAGTTTTCCCTTAACAAGTCACCTTGGGTTCACTTCATTCTCTCCCTGGCCACAGCTGTGTTAAATGGCCACTTCTGCTTTAAGAGGATCCATGAAACTGAGTGTTTTAATCTGGACAGATTCCTTCCCCCACAAAATCAGGACTTTGAAAATAAGAAGGGGAGAAAGGTTGTTGGGCAGACAACCAAGAGATAATAAGCAAACATTCACTCTCTCACTGGTAACTGATTTTTCCATGTCTCCATTACTGATCAGAGGATACCAGAGAGTTGCTGACTCCATGGTTGAGGACAGGATAAAGTCTGAATCCTGAAGCAAACACGTAAGAAGTGATTTTGCCTGTTTGATACCAGCCTGCTTTTCTAAATTCATGTTCCACCATCTTGAGTTCTTTTTTCAGCAATTTAACTTTATTTTTAAGTACATTGAATTCTCCTCTGTGCTTCTTGAATGTGTCCTTTTTTTTTTTTTTCTTAGAAGACCCTTTTCACCTTCTCCATCTGGTAAATATTATTTACTCTGTAAGACCCAGTTCAAATACAAATTATGTCTCTGGAAATGTCCTTAGTTTCTTCCAATATATATATTTTTTGTACCTTATATACACCTCCATTAGCCCACTTGTCATTATTTGCTTACATATTTGTCACTACTGACAAATGCTATGGCCTCTATAATGTATTCAACTTTTTCCGCTTAGTGCTTCCTGTAGTTACTGGAATATGCTCAAGACACCTGCTTATGGGAAAACATAGCTGAAGTTTATTTCCAATGTATAGATGACGAACAGGAGCTAAAGGGACCTGCTCTCACCATAGTAAAAATGTACTTACTTACACTCCCTAAATCTAGACCTCAGTGGATTCATGCTGTCAGCAGAAATATGGAAGAGACAGATTGTGTGGGGTTTGGTTTCAGTTGATGGTAATATAATTCTTATATTATAACTGAATTATTATTTAGTAATTTAAAGTTTATTAAAGTAACTTAAATTTTATTTTTTGTCTTCTATTATCTGTTCTTTAGATCCGTAATTGAGAGTTGTTCAGTTTTCTCTTTCTTTATGCACAATTTGAGATGCTGTTTATGTTCTCTAAAAGGATACTGTTCTTTAGTTTCCACATATAGGTGATATCATGCAGTGTTCGTGTTTCTATGGCTAGCTTACTTCTCTTAATATAATGTCCTCCTGGCTCATTCATGTTGCTGGATATGACAGGAGTTCATTCTGTTTTATGGTTGAATAGAGTTCCATCATGTATGTGCCTGTGTATCTGGGTGTGAGTATGTACTATACGTTACATCTTCTTTGTCCATTCATCTTTAGATGGGCCTTTAGGTTGATTTCACATCTTGCCTACTGGGAATAACATGGGAGTTTCAATAAACATGACATGGGAATGCAGATATCACCTCAACATACTGATATTATTTCCTTTGGATTAATATCCAGGAGTAGGATTGCTGGATCACATTGTTTATGAAACTTCCATACTGAGTAGAGTAGTGTTAACCAGAAGCTCAGGAGCATAGCAGGGACGGAGAAGCAAGAGAGGAATGAAGTTACAGTTAGACAGGAGGAATAGGTTCTGATGTTCTATTACCAGTAAGGTACCATAGCAAATAACAACATAGTGTACATTTCAATATAAGCTAGAAGAGAAGATGTTGAATGTTATCCCTACAAAAAATAATAAATGTTTCAAGTGATGGATGTGGTAACCTTGATTTTACCATTACACAATGTATATGTGCATTGAGACATCACATTGTATGCCATCAATATACGTTCAATAATAAAATAAGGAAAATGTTACTGTGAAAGGGAAGAAAAGACGTATTTTTTAACTTACAGTGATTTGAATGATATGGAAAGATATTACTAACTTTTAGACTGGGGTATTTATACTTAGCAAATATTTTGGACTTATTATTAGAGTAAGCTTAGGAGTAATAAGGAATTGGATGAGGATACAAAAAGAAATGAGAGTCAGAAACAAAAGCTACAAAATTGGACAAGGGGGCATAGTAGACATAGTGAATTCCTGTTGTGATGCCATTTCCTTTCCGTTTCTTCCTTGAGTATGTGTGGATCAGACATCACTAATCAATTCCTTCCTTCTTTTAGTACATGGGGAACAGACATCACTAATCAATCAAAACACATTTTCCACCTCAGCCCAGATGTGGCCTCAGAATACATCAATAAAACTTTGAGTCTTTATACTCTCTGGAGTCTTTCAGACCATAGAAGAATGTGGAAAATGGGTAAATGTAGGTCATATGTGTATAAGAAGCAATCAGCTTACTTGGATTTCATGCCAGTCAGTTGTATATCAGGTCCCATGAAGACTAACTTAATGGAAATGGGAAGTATATTAAGGTTTAATTGTCCATGTCCCTTTTTCTTCAGGTCATCGCCCATATCAGGTGATCACTGCCCGGGTTCACCCAGGAGAGAGCAATGCCAGCTGGGTGATGAAGGGGGCCTTGGAGTTCCTGGTCGGTGGTGACCCTGTGGCTAAGCTCCTGAGGGAAAACTTCATATTCAAGATCATCCCTATGCTCAACCCAGATGGTGTCATCAATGGCAAGTACGTCAACACCTGGCCCCTCCTAGCTTGCATTTATGATATGTTGTGGTGACCCTTTGTCATTTCACCCAGTGGGTGTGATAGGAGAGGTCTTGGTATTCTATGCATAAATTCTCTTGATCTCCTGTCTTCCAATGTGCTTTCTGTTTATCAATATATTGATGGCAATCTCATGGTTTCTTTGAGTAGAATGGTATAGAATCATAGGAAACTAATGCCAGAGGAAAGAATCTAGTCTAGCACTCTCTTTCTACAAAGGAGGAGATTGGTGTCCAGGATAATTAAATGACTTGCCCAAGTCGTTTGGTAGGTTAATAGTAAAATCAGGGCTTAAACTGTGATTTATTCACAATTAAGACCAATGTTTATATTTACTTATTCATATTTACTACTGAGAGATATTTTTTATCAATTGTGTTTTACTGGATTCTGGATACAGTTATAAGAAGAATGTCACCCTAGCTAAATGGAATGTTGGCTCACAAAGAGAAGACTGGGGTAGTTCGTCTCCTTATCTGGTCCCTATAGGTCCCTTTTTATTGTATAATGGGAGAGAAGATGAGGTCCATTGGAGGGTCAGCATTCTCAGAGCTTGGGAGATGAGGCTCAGATGTCAGATGAGACCCCCAAGGTTACATGGCCCCACGTGTGGAGAGAGGCAGGATGAGCATTCACAAAGACCTGTTTAAAATTTGTGGACAAAGAACAAAGGCTTTCCTATGGTAAAAGGTGATTCTTTTTACTATAGATAAACACATGTATCCTTTTGGGGGGTGGGGACAGAATACAAGATAAAGTAAAAATAATAAAGGAAAAAAATAATTTAAAAAGCTACAAAGGAAAAATGTGCATATAATTTAAAAAAACCAGCATTTAAGGAGTAAAAACACGAGTTTAGACAACTGAGGAAACAGAGCAATATTAAAACAGTGAAATGCAAGAGATAGAATGATAAATAGATGCTAAAAAAGGAAAAAAAACTTCAAGAGATTAAATTAAAATGACTTAAATAAATAATAATGATTTGAGAAAGATGAAATAGTAATTATTTTTCCCTTAAAGAGTAAATTAAATGTTAAAGAGCTGAGAACAGACCAGCTTCAAAGGCTAAGCACAAAACAAAGATAGATAAGTTAAAAAGGTTAAAAATATGAAGATGATAAAATATACAAAGAGGAATGGCATAAATTTCTAATGATGAAATGTGGTAAACTATGCTAAATGAAAGCAAATCAGAGCTACAGACTAAAAATAAAATGATAATAGATAAACACATACAAGAAAAAGAAAAATAAATGAGGCTCCCGGGTGTTCCTAACAGGTCAGGCCATCCTAGCTCAGTAGTTCCAGACACCATTTTTCTTTGCTTTGTGGAGATTAGGCACAGAACAGAGGCTCTTCTCTCTCTCTCTCTCTCTTTTTTTATAGTGACTGGTTGTCCTTTAAGTACATGGGAAAACTGGGAGGCTGGTCCTTCACTAAGAAGCATCACTCAGACCTCTGATAGTGATGAGGCTTCTCCAAACTCTATATGGCCTCATACCTGTAATCCTAGCACTTTGGTTGGCTGAGGTGGGAGAATCCCTTGAGCTAAGGAGTTCAAGACCAACCTGAGCAAGAGGGAGGCCTCTATCTCTATTTAAAATAGAAAAATTAGCCAAGTGTCATGATGGCATGTGCCTATAGTCCTAGCTACTGGGGCGGCTAAGTTGGGAGGATCTCTTGAGCCCAGGAGTTTGAGGTTGTGCCGAGCTATGAAGATGCCACTGCACTCTAGCCTGGGGGACAGAGAAAAACTATTTCTCAAAAAACTAAAAAATTAAGAAAATAATAATTAAAAAAATTTTAAGTTGAATGAGGCACCAAAGCAGTGTTCTCCCTGGATAGACGGAACTCAGTGGGCTCCTGCTGTCTGTTGTTTAACTACAGAGAGAATCTCTGGGTCATCAGTGTCTGGCTTCTCCTGGTTGAGTGACCAAGGATTTCACTAGCATGCTTTCTCAGCCTGCATGAATAGAAAACAGCTAAGCAGGCCCTCTTGAGGGGCACGATCCCATTTCAACATTTTGTCGTACAATTGTCTGGGGTCTGATGGAGAATAGAAAGGGGCTGGAGGCCTAAATCTAGCTTGGAATTCTGGCTCTCCCAGGCCCTGCTCAGTTTTTCCTTCTGCTGGAAGAGGAAGACAATATGCTCACTGTTGACTTTTCTGGGAGAAGGTCTTACAAGCCCAAGGCAATATTCAAACTCAGGGATTAAGTATTGTAGTTTCTTGCATTTCAAAAGCTCATACTTCCAGATCAGGGGCTCGATCCAGACCTCTGATGTAAAGCTTAATGTAGTCTTAGTCACTGGGTCTCCTGCTGGCCTGGACACACAGTGTTTCCAGCTCACAGCAGGTTGTTATGGGCTCCCAAATGTCAGGCCAGCTTCTTCTCAGTGACACTAGCATTCATCATCATTACCATTATTTATTAGGACTAAAATTACTCTTTTCATTTACATAGCATCTTTTATCATGGAACTTAAGGCACATGGATCATCCAAACAATTTTGGCTGAAAGGGGCTTGGAAATCATCATGTTATTTTATTGACACAGGTCACAGCACATCATCGTGGAAAGACTTGAGATGCATAGTAAAAAGGCTTAAAGGTCTCAGCTCCTGAGCCCTCCTGTTAACTTATCTAACACATGGTTTCTCTGACTTCCACTTGAACTATTTCTGGGGTTGACATTTTATTTCAGGGCATATTATCAGGCAGATTTGTGTTTTGTTGTGTTTTGATCCTTGCCCTGTGAGCTTCATCCGTTTTAGGCATTCTTCCTTTGGGGTATACCTTGTGGATGAAATCTAACACCCCCCCACCCCCTTGCACATGCCTGAACTTCCCCATGTGAAGTCTACCCAGCTTGTTTATATAACATTGTTCTTGATGTTCTCACATTTATTAGCGGTCTTTGAACACACTTTTATTAATAGGCTTGGTAAAGATGATAGAAATGGCCTGTATGTTATGGGACCAGCAAAGAGGTAATCCTTGCATAAGGATTGGAGAACCAAAATTTAACCTACAAGGTTGCACTTGTCTTTCACAAGTGACCATGGGATTCCATGGAGCTTGTAGGAATCCGTAATAGTAGAGTAGTTCCTTAGGGTGGTGGTGATGGTGATGGAGCCTCTGAGGATGGCTGGGAGGTTTTGATAACAGTGGCCTTGAGGACAAAGACAGGATTTTTTTGTAAAATACAGTGGGTGTTGCTAAGCCAAGGATCCTTTAGCAACATATTTCTGAACAAGAAAACAAAATAAAAAGATGGATAATTATGGTAAGTTCCAAAAGAAACGCGTTGCTGCCTTACTATCCTGGTTATATATTTGGGGTGAGTTCTCACTGAATCAGGATTGATTCCGTGCCTCCTGAACTCTTCTTGTTTTGTTTTTGTTTGTGACACAGGGTTCATTCTGTTGCCTGGGGCTAGAGTGCAGTGGTGTCCTCACAGCTCACTGCAACCTCAGTCTCCTTGGCTCAACTCATAAGGGGAGTTGGACAAAGGGTGTTCAAGCTCTCTTTGCTTTTCTTTCCTTATATTTGGAAGTGGGGAAAAATTGTTATACTGATCCAGAAGAGGTCTAAGAAACTATAATTTTTCCCCATCTAGTTGCTGCCCTCACTGGAAAAAAGTAGGGATGAAAATCTCAGCTATTTGGAATGCTAAGATATGTTCCCAGATAGATTAAAAAAAGGAAAACTTTATAGTAATATTTTAATCTCACTGTTTACAACTTAAAACAGTAAAAGATAGACACATTTAATTAAAAAAAATCCAGAGGTAGCTGCTTTCTACCTTTATTTCTTCCTTGCAAATGTGTTTTAGTAATTCTCAAATTCTTGTCTGTAGGCAATTGGCAGGGCATCCATGATGCTTTTTTAGACAGAGGAAGGAGGTAGAGAGACCTGTAAAGAAAGTGACATTTGTTTCCAACTGTCCAAACCTCTGTACATGCGCCACAGGAATGGTGTGGATGGAGAGAACATTTGAGGGCCCTGGCTCTGGAGGGAAATGCAACATACTGAATCTTGTCAATGAACTTGTTCATGGAGATCAAAACGGAAATGATTTGCTCTGGGAACTCTTAAGGTCCTGCTGCTAAGTCATTTGCATACTGTTAAATGATGCATAGTGCTGGGGCCTGGCTCTGGGAGTGCGTTCCCCAGGGCTTCCTCCCCCACACCCCATCCTCACCACCGCCTGTACACGGAGAGGGAGCCGGGTGCGTGAGGACTCCATTTGCCTTCCTCAGACATTGCAGCTCCAAATAAGTATTACTATTTATTATTCCCAAATTTAGGGTTATTAATTATATCAGCATAAACCTAATTTATGCCATCATAAACAGTGATAATAAATGCTGCCAAATGCTAATACCCAGCTCTTGCCAACTGTGCCTGTAGTTGATGGGTTTCCCCCTCACTTCCCAGAAGCATTAAATTAAAAATGATTCAGTGTTGCAGAATCATTGATCAAGTTGGGGCCGAGGCTCTTGGGGAAATGCACTTGTTTTGTTAAATGCTTTGCTCTTTCATTGGCTGGGCAACTTCTGATGTTTGTCTGTATTCTGGTGTTTTTCCTTTCCTCCTCCTCCTCTGATCTTCCTATAGGAGGAAGAAATCTTGGGCAGGGGTGCAGAGATGGGGGGGACATATATGAATGTCTATTCTTCTGTCTTAATTTCCCCTTCAGACATCTCTCTTCTTAGCATTTCCACCCTTAACATGTTCTTTCAGCCTGTGCTTAGAAGTCTTTACAAAGCAAACCCTTGGGTATTATATAGATTTGTTATTTCTTAATTCCCATTGCATCTACCATGTACTTAGGAATGAATGTTACAAATGCTACTGAATACACATGGAAGTCTGCGACTGGAAATTTGGAAGCACAGCCTTGATAAGCCCCACAAAAACAGAGGATGCCTTTTCTTTTGTTAGTTACTCTGAGGATGCTCTGCCTTGGGAAGTGAAAGGGAGAGCCCCTCCCCTGGTTATCAGAGCTGTAATAGGATCTCATTGCCTTTATCAAGGGGAGATCATTTTTGCTTTTTCCTTCATTCTCCCTGGATTTAGCTTTTTTCCCCATCTGTGATTATGGGGATGATGGTGTAGTGCAAAGAATTCTGACCAGGTGAAGGGAAGATGACACAGCTTAAGTCATACCTTTCCAGCCCTGTGGCTTTGGACACATGACTTCAACCCTCTTCTTCTGTCTCTTCAACTTATCTTCACAGTACTAAGCCCTGACTGCTGTACCATGCTTTTGATTAAAAGTATCATGACTAAATACCACAGTACCTCCAAACTCACAGAAATAAAGGTTCTCTTACCATGTCCTGAAGTGTAAATCTTCCTGGTAGGGCATCAAAGCTCATGTCAATGACCAGTCTAAGGAGGCTTAGTGATCTTTGTCCTGCTTTGCGTTTCTCAGTGTCTCAGAGAGACCCAGGACAAACCATGGCAGTAGGATAGAAATCCCACAGAGGGAGGGACAAGGTCAAAGGTGGGAAAGTTTCCTTTAGATACACATAAAGTTCTTATTAAAGCTTTGATTGTCCTTGCAATTTTAAAATTACATGGTAGGTATAGGACTGAATAAATGGTACCAAAAAACACAGCATTCGAGGAAGGTTGGAACTGTGGAGTTTAGCTAATGCCTTTTTCCCTCCTCATGCCTGGTTTTTAAATAAAATTTCTTGGCCCATCGGAATGGACAAATTAACTGGCATCTTGCCGTTGGAAGCCAGCATCTAATCAGCTTCCACAGAGGAGTGTCCAAAAGCTTTTCAGAGCATCTGTAATGCGCATAACCTGTGGTCCATGGAGTCTATCTTCCATAGCCTGGGGATTGCCTGTGCCTCCCGGTCTAAGATGGGAGGTGGCTAACGGGGAAATTGAGACAGAAGAATTCCAAGCCTCAAGATCACAGGCACCCAGGATCCTAGAAGACTATACCCTGTCAGGAACCAGAAGGAATTTCACCTCCAAAGGGGGGATGGGGAGGTTGCCTTGGAGCCCTGTGTTCTCTTTCATCCTGTCTGTGTCCCCCGCCTGGCGGGCCAGAGTTAATAAGCTGGGAAGTCAAAAGGCATTAGGCACACTTCGATAACGCGGATTCCCCCTCCCTGGCCTGACTTCCCGCTTACCTTTGCCTTGGTTATTTATCTCTCTGGGCCACCCAGCCCTTTTGAATTATTAGCCTGCCTTCTTCATTGCCCAGCTCCCTTCTTGCAAACATGCTCCCATACATCTTCTCTGCACAGGGAACACTTTCTCCTCTATTTACAGTTTCTCCCTGCTCCCTCATCCTTCCCCTTGGCCCAATAACTAATGGCCAAGGAGATAAATAAGAAACATAACTCTTTTCAGGCCATTATTTTTTTGTTACTCTGCACAGGAATATATATAATAACAAGGAAACAAATCTTATTACTAAAGTAATTACGATAAATAAAAAATAACTGAGAGTTGGAGCTTAAGGAAGAGGGCACGTCAGGGGAGTGATTGCACAGGGCTTTAAAAATTTAATTTACTAGTGCCCGACTCTGCTGCCCTGTTGGTGCTCTGTTTAGGAGATTGTGTCTAATTAGAGAGTGGTTTTTATTGCTCATTGAACATACCTACCCCTAGCTCACTTAGGCCTTGGGTCTTTAAAGGGCAAATTTGCCTCCGGGAATCCCTTGGGAAATCCCCTTGTCAGTGGCCCTGCACTGGGAGCGGCAGCATTTAGCATGTTAAATTTGCATCATCACTGAAGCTTGGGAACTGCAAAGAACTACTTGGCATCTTTCCCTGTATAGATAAAATTCCCTTTCACTGGTGCATTCATCCCATCAGCTGTGGATCCCTAAGGAGAGGACACAGGGTATCCCTTTGTCAAATATGCTGGTGCTAACCAATCTCAGAGTTAAAAATTTGTTTCCTTATAGACCATCTAATTTTATCCAGAACAGATTTTTGTCCATTGGTTATCATATGGGCTGTAGTGGAAATGTGAGCAGTCTTTTTTCTTTATTAATTATGACTATTATCCTATTTATAGAGTCATCTTTCCTAGTCCTTTTGGTATTTAAGTCTTTCTTAGATTTAACTCTTTATCCTTCAGTCTGAACCATGTGTGATCTGGGTTTAGTCCCAATACACAATATTTTAACTAGAGTGTAAATGTTTTGTTCTGTAACCACCGCCACATCATTCTGGAAGGCGGACAGGCCATAGCATCACGGCTACTGATGCCTCTCAGCATCGTTCATCAACTAGGAAGAGCACTTCAATTCACTAAGGTAAGTGATCGAAGTCATCTACAAGTGTAAAATTTAGGGCAAATACAGTGTAGGCACTGACAGAACATTTCTACCTCCAACCACCACTATCACCACCATCTCTGCTGTCACCACCACCGCCAATCAAAGAAAAGGGCATATATATATATATATATGTGGGTATTTTTTTTTTTTTTTTGAGACAAAAATCTTACTCTGTCACTCTGGGTAGAGTGCCATGGCTTTATACCTCACAGAAACCTCAAACCCTTGGGCTCAAGTGATCCTTTTGCCTCAGCTTCCCCAGTACCTGGGACTATAGGCACCTGCCACAGTGTCTGGCTAGTTTTTCTATTTTTAGTAGAGACAGGGTTTTGCTCTTGCTCAGGCTGGTCTTGAACTCTTGAGCTCAAGCAGTCCACCTGCTTTAGCCTCCCAGAGTGCTAGGATTATAGGCATGAGCCACTGAGCCAGGCCCAAAATGGCAAATATTAATTGGGCATTTAAAATATGTTTGACAATGCTAAACACTTCCCATCTATTACCGTTCAATGCTTATAACAACCTTTTGTGGTAAGTATTAATAATACCATGACTTTACCAATGAGAAAACTAATATTTATAGAGCAAATTAAGTGTCTAAGGGCATAAAGAACATGGATAGTAACTGGGTGAGGAGGATATTGATCTGATTTTTCTTTATCATGATTCTAGACCCTGCCTACTCACCACTATGTTACGTATGAAATCTGAAGTCATACAATTCCATAATGTGAGAGTTGAAGGCATTTTACAGAAATCCAGCTCCATTCTTTCTATGTAGAAGAAAAAAAAAAGAATTCCTAGTAAGGTATAGTAGGTTATTAAATTCCCATCATATTAGAACTGAATTTTGAATCCAGGACAAAAACTTTCTCCACTCAATGGCCATCCTATGAAAAGAGAACATAGTTTCAACCTGCGTAGACATTTGTGTATACTACTATGCCAAATATTATGATAGTTGCACACATAAAGCAAAGACAAGGACTTCGTTAAGACAGAATACAAAGAACTGTGCTGCATGGGAATGGATAAAAAGTCAGAAACCCTTCCAATGGTTCTCAATTTTCTTAATGCTGTGACCCTTTAATATAGTTCCCGTGGGTCGTGACCTGACATGGCTTCTCAGAGGTGGCTGGATGTAAGAGGGCATTTAAAAGGGTGAATCAGGCTCGGTTCCTATAGCTTAGCAGCTAGGGTGCCAGCCACACACACCAGAACTGGTGGGTTCAAACTCAGCATGGGCCTGCCAAACAAAAATGACAACTACAACCAAAAAATAGCTGGGTGTTTTGGTGGGTGCCTGTAGTCCCAGCTACTTGGAAGGCTGAAGCAAGAGAATTGCTTAAGCCCAAGAGTTTGAGGTTGCTGTGATGTCACAGCACTCTACTAAGGGTGACATAGTGAGACTCTGTCACAAATAAATAAATAAATAAATAAAAAATAAAAGGGTGAATCAGAGGATCCTTGGGAGAAGAATGATGTGTTACCAGGCCAGCATTTTCTAATGGGTTCTGCAGGACACTAGCAGATTGGTGCTAATATATTTTTTACATAAGAGGGTTTTATGGCTGAAAAAGTTTGGGAAAATTTTGGTAAACAGTTTTTAGTTGTATAACTTATCAGTGCCATTAAAATATTAACATGTATGGAGATTCTCTAAGATGGGATTAAAAATGTGGCATTTCCTGAACTTATTTGAACAGGGTCACGCTTTATTAAAGTACACCCAGGATATCTAGAGGTGTGCTGGGATATTTGCTTCAGGCTTTTTAATTACAATGCTGGTGTAAAACTAAAACCCACTTATAAAGAAACACAGTAGTGGCTCTGAACACTTAGAACAGTGATTTTCAGCCAGTGGGCTGTGGCACACCAGTGTGCCGTGAGAGGACCTTAGGTACACTGTGAAAAATTTTAAAGATCATTAATTAAATTATTTTCAAAAGAAGTTCCAAGCACAGTATGTATATTCTTCTTTAACTCTTTCTTTTTTTTAACCAACATTATTTAAGTGCTCCACAGAAAACTTAATGATAGGTTCAAGTGTGCCATGACATAAATAGGTTGAGAGACACTGATTTAGGATGAAGCTGGATTGCTTGGGTCTGCCACTTATCAGCTGTGTGACCTCTACTAAGAAACTTGTTATAGGTTGGGTTATTTGAGAAATAGACTTTCAGATGGAGAGTTGCCGCGGGAGGTTAAATGTGATGTATTCTTGGGAGTAAATAACACCTGTACAGGGAATGGAAATAAGGTACAATTGGATTCTGGTGCACTTGTTACTACAGAAGCCTCAGGTGATCAGTGGGAACCTCTGCAGCTGAGATGCATCTGTACTTAATGGCCTTTCAAGGTCCAGAATTAAGGCCAGTGGACTAGGCCTCTCCTCTGTGCTTCCCACCAATGATCAGTATTCAAGTGTGGGCTGCCCCAGGGGGAGGTGTAGCCCTGGCAAGAAAGATCCCTTGGGCTGGGGGCAACTCTTAGGGGAAGTCCTATAGCAGCTCAGAGCCGCTGAGGAATGAGCCCTTTGGCCCTAAGGGGGCACTCTGAGGGACACACATGGCATCCACTGTGCTTCAGTTTCCTCATCTGTAAAATGGGGGTGATGGTAGTACCTTCTTTATAAGGTCATTAGTGAATTAAATGAGTCATTGTGTACTCTGCTGTTATTGAGTAGTATTCTATTGGCATTAGAGTGATTAAAAATAATAATTAAGATACATACTAGTTATTTATCACGGTATTCCCAGAATGTTGAAAACAATGAAAAATGAAGGAGCAAAGAGAATATATTCATATTCCCAGTGAATTAAAAACAATTTTAGTTCCGATGAGTCACCGTATTTTCACACTGATAGGACTCTATTTAGTCTTTTCTTAGTCTCAGATGAAGATGCTCAATATACTGCACTTTCTGGAGTATTCTCTCCCTAATGATATAAATCTCTGTGACAAAAGCAATCCACATCTTCAAAAGGAATCACTTCAGCTGGTTCATGTATTTAGTTTAAAACAAACAAACAAAAACTCAACAATAACAACAACACCCACCAACACACATACACTCACACACGCTCACACATACTCAAACATACTCAACATATGTACTCACACACACACAAACACATACATGCTCTCACACACACTCAACAAATGTACTCACACATACACACACTCACACATACATGCTCTCACACATACACTCACACACACACAAACACATACATGCTCTCACACACTCACACATACACTCACACACTCTCTCACACACACAACACATGTACTCACACATACACACACTCACACAAACACATACATGTACTCACACATTCACACATACACATGTACTCACACATACACACAAAGACATACACACACACTCACACATACACTCACATACTCTCACACACACTCAACATGTGTACTCACACATACACTCACACAAACACATACATGCACTTACACATACACTCAAAGACACACACATGCTCTCACACACTCATACACACATATACTCACATGCTCACACACACACAAACCCAAGAAGCAAAATTCAGTCCAGGGCAAGATGGGACTTTGGAAGTTGAATAGAGATTACTAGATATTACCAGTTCTTATGTAGTTGATTGTGATTTTGTTGTGACCTAAAGGGAGCTAGATGCCTGGAAGAGAAGACCTATTCTAATTTGATGTTGAGACCAAGTTTTGTTTTGTTGTTTTTTCCCCTCAGTGCAATGTTATGTGAAAATTTCCAAAGCTAGGGCTGTACTTTCCAATGTCAGAGCAAAAAAATTTCTAATGTTTGTGAGTCCTGATTAGGCTGGGCCTCTCTCCAGAAGGTGACTGCAGCACTTTAATGCCCATCATTTGTGGTAGTAGCTGTGGAAACTCAGACAGCGAGACTCCCTTCAGCAGTAATCATGGCCATTGAAACCCATCTGATCTAATGTGGGAAAGACTTTTTTAAAAATGTAATTCAATATCTAGCTATTAATCTAGCAGTTCTGACACTGAGTTATTGGATGTTCTAATTCAGTGGATTTGGCCACTGATAGACTTAGCTATAATGCATGTAATGTAATGGATATCATCTGAGAAACAACTTACTCTCCGTGAGTAGGTCATTTAAAGGCACTGAGTAACATGACATAAATTATATATCAAGAAAGTATTCGGAATCATTTAGTTCAACAGTCTTTGGTTGTTTGGAAAAAGAAATAGGCTAAGAGATTTGGTGCTACTTATGAAAGTTTACCCACTTTCCTAGAATAGATGTGGTCAAATCAAGAGGTAATGGACACTATTCTATTTCCATGAATGTAATTTCTCTTTGATGAAAGTTTTATCCCTATTATTCCACATAGAGAGTGTGAACTATAGGTGAATGTTTCTGTGATTTGATCATACCACCATGGAATCATGTGGAAATCAGGATTCAGTCCACTTTCCCTTCTTACACTCAAGATACCTCTACAGTGTTCTTGAAATGTGGCCAAACAGCTTGTGCTCAAGGATGCCCACGTGTGTTAACTTATTTCCCTTCATACAAACTTACTCTTTTCTTGATAGTTGTATTAGAAAGTTATCTCTTGAGCCATGTTAAAATGTCTTTCCTCAAAGCTTCTAGTCATGATACCATGTATAATAAGTTGTATCATTTCTCTTCTGACTTTTTTATATAATTGAAGACCACTCCCATAAATTTTCCTTTCTCTAGAGTAAGCATTTGTAGTTTCTTCAATCAGTTCTCTTGGGATGTGTTTTTGAATTCTTCATTAGTCCTGATTACTATCAGAATTAGTCACTTATTAATCCAATGAATGTTCGTTGAATATGTCCTAGGTGGGAAGTATTGGTAAACAACAATATTACATTGTTGATATAATAAAGGTCAACAGAGCAAGCCGTTCATAGTACAGAAGTGGAAATAGATAATTAGAAGTGGGATACTACAGTACTGGAAGTGATCTGATGGCTGTTAGCTGCAGATATGCCCAGAGAAAGGGCACCTTTGGTCCTGAGTCCCAGAATGACTTTCTGTGCCTTCTATACATTGAGAGCTGAAGGAAGAGTTAGCCAACAGCAAAGCATGCTGGTAGGGGAGTATGGCAGCCTTATACAGGAAAAGCTAGCATGCTCAGGAGTCTGAGAATATTTAAGTCTCTATTATGGTGGAATTCCCAGCTTTTCAGATGACCACTTTCATTCTGAAAACCTATCTGCTTTTCATAAAGACTGAAGCATGGAGCCTTCAGGTCTTTTGATGGTCTAATTATGTTACAAACTCATGTTAGTTGAACATCAAATAAAACTCCTAAGTCCTTTTTGACACTAATTGCCATTAACCTGTATGTCTCCTGCTGCCTCCCTGTGTAGCCGATCCAGGGGGATTAAGTCTTGAATTCGCCCTTATCCCAATTTCACCTGATAGGGATCATTCTCTTAAGACCACTCTGGATCTTGAATCTACCATCCATCTCATTGGACTATGTCCTAATTGGAGGCTTCAGAACTAGCAGGAATTTCTTTTATCTTTTTACCATGTCAATGATATATTTGTTGAATTTGAGTGAATCAAGGACAATATACTAGATGACAAATCATCAAAGACATAGATCCTTTTAGTTATGATCATTCAACCACTTTCTAATCTATTTTTGTGTTGCCATTGAACCCATCTTTCTTTATATAACTTGCAGGGTATCTTGAGAGACTTTTGCAAATTCCTCACTGAAGGTCTGTTAAACTCTGTCTCATCTAATAACCTGTCAGAGTGTGAAATGAAGTTGGGTTGGCACAGCTGGAAGGATTCACTAAGTTGTTTCTGGTGATTGTGCCGGTTTTTATGATTTCTGCTTGCTTCTTATTAATATGTTCCAGAAATTTGCTACAATGTTGAGTTCACTGGTTTCATGGGCTACTTTCTCCTTTTGCAAAAATGGAAGGGCACTTGCCTATCTCCAGTCTTTAGAATTTTCCAGAGATCACTGACATCGTCTCATGCTAAGGGTGGGTTCAGACAAAGCCCAAAGCCTCTTCAAAAACAGTGAAGAGGAAACACCAGCTCCTGGTGTAGAATAATTTAGACTCCCTATAGGCACCTGTCATAATTGAGGACTTGCCACTCTTAGCCTGCCCTGTCCCCAGAATAGAACATTCATTATGCTTGTCAGGATGATTTAGTCCGCGTGTGTGAGAACTGCAGTTCTCTTGACCTTAGTTCATAGAACTGACATGTTACATGTGGGCCCAAATCATTGTAACTTCAGGTATTTTAATCTAGAAAATTCTTTATGACACCAACCTAAATTGTTACTTCTATTGATTTCATGCTCTATAGTACCAACAGAGTTGCCTCTTGGATATGAGTAGACTGTATATTGTAAAGATTAAGGATTTTTTGATTGTGTGAAACACTATCAGAGGTACGTGATAGCTTAGGCACTTTTTAATGTGAAAGTGTTGTCCCCATAGGGTAAGCTCATAGGGGTTAAAACCGGCAAAATGCCAGACTATTAATATGACTCAAGCAGTCACTTAACATCAATGATTTCTGTCTAGTATGGGAGACAATTTCAACAAAACATGTTTCCTTCTCCATTTAAAATTCTGGTAATTTAGGGGCTGGGTGTGGTGGCTCATGCCTGTAATTCTAACACTCTGGGAGGCTGAAGCAAGTGGATTGCTTGAGTTTAGGAGTTTGAGACCATCATGAATAAGAGTGAGATCCCTGTCTCTAAAAAAAAAAAACTAGGCAGGCGTTGTGGTGGGACTCTGTAGTCCCAGCTATTTGTGGGAGGTTGAGATAAGAAGATCGCTTAAGCCCAAGTGTTTGAAGTTGCTGTGAACTATGACACCATGATACTCTCCCAATGGTGACAAAGTGAGACTCTATCTCAAAAAAAAAAAAAATCTGGTAATTTATTCAGTAATTTTTAAATATGGTGGATCATCAGAAGACCCCAAGGATCTTTCTAAAAATGCAGTGTCCACTCCCCTTATATTTTCTGACTTTTTTTTTTTATTAATTGATTTCTGTATACATTGATGCAAACATGGGGTACATTGTGCTGTTCCATATACAATTTGAAACACCTTCATCAAGCTGGTTAACATAACTTTCATGTCATTTGGTTGATCATTGTATCAACACATTTATATTCTAGTTCTAGAAAAGCTCACTTGTACCCTTGTTAGACAGATATATAGGTAATCTTTCCCATCACCCTCCCACCACCCATCCACCCTTCTTCCCTCCCCTTTCCCACCCCCTCCCCATATTTTTGGGCTAGAATTAAGTTGTATCTTTTGCTTGAGAGCTATAGATTAGTTTCATAAAAGGGCTGTGTACATTGGATACTTTTTCTTCCATTCCTGAGACACTTTGCTAAGAAGCACATTTTCAAGTTCCATCCCTGTAAACATGAAGGAGGTAAAGTCTCTATTTTTCTTTAGGGATGCATAGTATTCCATGGTGTACATATACCACAGTTTATTGATCCATTCGTGGATCGATGGACACTTGGGCTTCTTCCATGATCTGGCAATTATGAATTGG
>CAUYQV010167751.1:0-33130 GCA_963574575.1 Galagoides demidoff | reverse complement strand
TGAGGACTCTAAGTCAATATCCTGATAACAATAGGAGACTTGTTTGCAGGAGTTCTTGAGAACTGATTAGAAACATATTGAGTTCATATGGGGCCTCCTGAAACAGTGACTGATACAAAGACTTTGTCAGCTTCATACTTTGTTTAGTGTCCTTCACGGTATTTCATAGGAGAGAGACTGTCTAGCAGTGGTTCTCAACCCTTCCTAATACTGTGGCCCTATAACACAGTTCCTATGGGTCGTGACCCACAGGGTGAGAACCGCTGCTGTAGAGGATCCTCATGCAGATCCTGACTCTGCACATAAGCAGAGTTCATCTTCAGAATGGCCTCAGACCAGCTGTAGAACTCTCAGATGTTCCCAATTCCTGGGCGAACAGAGGCCCCTAAGTGTTGCTATGTAGTCATCCACTCATTACATCTGTAGCGTTTCTTAGAACTCAAAGGACCAGACATTCAGTATAGAATATACAATAGCCCAGTATGTGAAGGACCATTCAATCTTTAGACAGAGTGAGTCGAGGCAATCTCCTAAATAGGAGTCCAGCTCTCCATCCACTTCCTTTTCACTTGCTTGTTCCTGGGTCATGACTTCCATAATCACCCAGATTTCCCATCTTACTTGCCAGCTCTCACATCTCAGTGAGGCATTGTGATGTGAGTATCACCCCCTGCTCCCTTGGTTCATCCTGTCATGATTCTATTAATCTAGTTCCAGTATCTCAGAAATATGAAAAAATTAATGAAGATGTTAAAACATGCTCTGGAAACTATATAAGGTCAAGTTTGATTTAAAAAAATGGCTAATGTGATCTTGGAAAAGAGATTTTACCTCTCTGGGCCCGGGGTTCTTTATTTGTGAAATATGGATAATAATAGAATCAACCTCATGTAGTTATTGGAATGAGTAAAACATACACATGATGTGTGTGCATGTTTAGCACAATAGGTGGAGATAATCTGCACTTAATTTTATTAGCTATTATAATTATGTAAATCATTAAATAATTTATAAAATATGGCTATCCAAAGTATTAGAGGAACTAATGCTTTTACAATACTGTGAATTAAATGCAGACAACTGTTAATGATTTCTTTTTTGAGCTATAAGTCATTTGTACTATTTTATTTGCCAACATAATGCCATAGTTAGAGAATATTTTTATTCAGTGCCTATTCTTAATAAAGCATAAAATCTTACTTAAGTTGATAAATAATTCTGTTGTACAGCATCACTACAGACAAAAGCATAGTCAGTTTTTGAACAATGGTTTCTCTTGCTAAGAGTATTAGCTGAGGCGTGGCCTTTGGCCATAAAAAAAAAATCTAAATCCACATAAATAGATATGTATAGTATTCATATTTGTAGGCTACTTCAAGGGAAATGAAAAAATATTTGCAGTTATCAAAATTGAGTTTATAGTTAACAAACCTAATTTTTGTTATTTTCATTTATTTTTCTTAAAATTAAGCCCGGCTAGCAGAACACGTGGAGATTGAACTGAAAGAGGAATGTTGGATTGGGTGACAGCTATAATAGAAAAGTAACAATAGTAACTACCAGGTTTTGAACTCTCACAGTGTGCCAGGAACTAAGTGCTTTTTGTAGTTTATGTTTGAGTGATTCTCAAATATACATAGTTGAACCAGTGGACTAGAGAAGAAAGGTTGATTAATAGGTGCAATCACATAGACAGAATGAATAAGTTCTGATAGAGTAAGGTGAACATAGCTAACGTCAAAATGTGGCATATTTCTAGAAATATCTAGAAGAGAGGACTTGAAATGTTCCCAACATGTAAAAATGATAAATAATTGAAATTAAAGATGCTCCAAATGCCCTCACTTGATCATTACACATTCAGTGCATATAATAGAACATCACAGACACCCACACATATGTACAAACATTATATATCAATTAAAAAGTGATGTAATTCCAACCGTAGACTTAGATGTGCCTGGTAGAATTCTCTTTTTGCCTGAAACAAAACTGAAGGACTTTCTGGAAATAATCTATCCTCATCTGTAGGAGTCGGGTAGATGAGAATGATGTCATTACAAACCTTTAAATATAGACAAGCATGATGCCTATAGTTCCACGTGCTATCTGTCCTTTTCACTTGTTTCCTCAACTAACATCCTATGGACTTAATTTTGAACTGGTTTGTGAGAAGTAGCTAAAGAAACATGTATTTCAGGGGCGGCACCTGTGGCTCAAAGGAATAGGGCACTAGCTCCTTGGTGGGTTCAAAACAAGCCCTGGCCAAAAACTGCAAAAAAAAAGAAAAAGAAAAAAAAGAAACATGTATTTCAGTAAATTCTAGGATATATGTCACAAAGAAAACTTGGTGCTTGTCTGTGGGATAACAGAATTTAACATAATGGAAAACAGAATGGTCTTTACTTTGCACAGTTGCCACACTCGGGGCCTCAGCATCTCTGTGTGGCTATGCAGGGTGGGTGGATGTTGTGGGGCGTAAGTAGAGGAAGGAGCCCTTTGCGGGGCGTAAATAGAGAAAGGAGCCCTTTGAGCTTTTGTCAGAGGTGCCTAACCTTCAAGGGTGCATCTTCTTGAGAAATTTGTTAAGGGCCAGAATTCTCCATAACAAAGACTCAGTTCTTCATTTCCATGTTTCAGAGTAGTCTTGTTCATAGATGCACCAATGTATCAGAGAAGTCAGAGGCGGGAGCAATACTGCCTGTTAAGTTTAAATGAGCTTCTCAGCGCCGTGTACAGTAGGGAGTGTGCTGCTTCCCAGCCAACTTCCACTTACCTGGCGTCACTGGCTTCCTTTAGCTCTAGGAAACAAAAATAGAACCTTGAGTCAACAACATGTTCTTCCAGCTCTAAAACAAAAGAGGCTGAATTTATTTAACCTGAAACACAAACGCATTCTCCATATGAGAGCTGCATGCTCAATCTTGGCTGTGAGGTAATAGCAGCAGTGGTTCAGCGTTAAACCCTTCCAGCGGGTTTAAAATCATTAGTAAACTGCAGTGTTTAGCAGGATAGTGATGGTGTCATTTGAAAAAGAAACGGATGTTCCCTTCAAGTGTACAATTTAATATTAAACAATATAAATCTGAACCCCAGTGGTCTGCCTCTGACTAATGCGATCGTCTTCTCCCTGTGTGGGGTTCTAAAAATGAAATGAAATGAAGGTGGGGAGCTTTAGGGCGATTTCTTTTTTTTTTGTAGCTCAGCGTGACATGCAACAGGGTCTGAAACTCTAATATTTCTTTTTTAAGTGGGCTGCAAGTGGAGAATTTTATGAGTTTCCTTGTCAAGCCAAACTATGTAATGCTAACACTGTACTCACTCGGGTAGAGAAAAAAGCCCACACACGTTGAAAAATTGGTGATGTCTATTTTAATGCTCTCACCCGAAAACTATTTATAATAGAGATTTATCTATTGTTTGTTACTATTTGTGAAACTTCAATTAGCAATGCATTAAAAGGCTAGAAAAATTTATGATGTATTATTACATTATTTATTCACGTCCTACCAATTTTTTTTCTGTTGAGAGACAAAGACTCAAACTCTGTAAAAATAATTTTAAAAAGTTTATTCTAAGCTAAACGTGTGTGACTGGCCCAAAGCACCTGGCTTTAAAGGCTCTGAAAAAACATGCTTTGTCATGGCTGGGTTAGAGTTTGGTTTTATGTATTCATGGAGACGGGAATCATATTGGAAATTAAAAAGAGAGGGAGGACTGGCGGGTATGTCTCCAGGTGTGTCTTCCTATGGCCAGCAATTCGGCTTTAGTGTTTTCTGGGTCCTCATGACCAAGAATTTGTTGGGAGGTAAGTTAGCTAGAAATCCAGGTCTCCTGGGAAGGAAGACAAGGGTGGGGACCCCAGGCCTCTATCTTTGTGCCACCCACATTAATTATGTCCCAAATAATTGCTCACACCTGGGGAGGAGGGAACGTCCTACCAATTTACTAATTATAACTTAGCATGCCAACTGCACAAGATATAAGAGAGTCTCAAAAGTGACCTGGTACAGCCTTAAGGTTAATTATCATGTCATTAACTTAGGTCTACATTATGGTCCACATCCCCACAGTGGGCTCTCAGAGAGGCTCTCAGAGAGGCTTCTGGAAGATCCTCAGGCGCAGTCAGACCTCTAAGCCATGAGATAGGCCCCAGCCTGGCAAATATAAAAGAGAACCCCCAGCCATATGCAAAGCCTTTCTCCTTGTCACAATAACGGGGAACAGTTCGCTCTCTATGGAGAATCTGTCTTGCTCTGTAAGGATATTATCTTGCTATTACCCTGTAAACCTGTCTTTCTCTTTCTCCATAAACTTTGTTTCATGCCTGCCTTATTTTAGGATGTCTGGTCATTTTCCCACCAAGAGTGCTCTAAGCACTGAAGACACAGGCAGCTGGCTGAAACACATTCAGTTAGCTAAGGAGGCTTAAGGTTTTATATTAGTTCACAAGTCTCACTGCCAGATATTAGGGAAAAATACTTGCCTATGCATTTGAGTGGGTGTGTATAAATATTCACAGTTGTACAATCCCCGCTATACAGTGACTCATATCTGTCACTAATTTCATGATCGCTGGTGATCCCTTTATTTTAAATGTGATCCTTACCTGAGTACCTTCACTGCTGGATTTGAAATGGATCTGCCTCTTTCCTCAAGATTCTATCATCTGCTTGCTACTAGTTCTCCTCTTTGAACGTGTATGACTCTTTCTGGCTTCCACTTATCGGTTTGCTCCTTAGACTTGGATTTTGGAAGGATTTTCTAAACTGCTCTTCTGCCTCTCCTTACTCCTTTTGGGAAATCCCACTCACAGGAAAGCCCTCGGCTTTAATTACACTGTGATACTGATTTCCCCTCACCTCCTCCACACACATTTATCTAAAAAGCAAATGTCCTGCAGGCATCGTGACTTGGGCGTGTTTAATGATTGTCTGGGGAAGGTGAAAAGAAGGCTCCTCCCGAATTCTGCTTATCTGTTAATCATTTCCCAAGCCAAGTGCTGAGGAGCCATTTGAGCCCCATTCTCCCCTACACTGCATATCCAATCAATCACCAATATCAATAATTTTACATGTTGCAAATTGGTCTCACATTCTCCCCATAACACCCGTAGTCGGGCTCTCATTATTCCCTACCCGAACTGTTGTTACAGCCTCTTAGATTTTTATCCAGCTACCAGTCTTGACACCTCAGAATTATCCGCAGTGTCATTGCTGGAATGGTGTCTCTAACAAGCATATTTAAGTCCAGAATATAGCCTTATTCCCCAGGCAGCGAACCAGACTCCCCTACCCCCTCCCTCTACTACTTTACCTCCAGTCATACTAACCTGCTTGTGCTGTATGTTCCCAGGGCCCTCTCCTGTCTCTTTTCCTTTGCCTAACCCCCTATCTTGACTTTCTTAATCCCTATTTTTTATTTAGATAACTTCTTGAAAATTCTGGTCATGCATAATTTTTTTTTTTTTTCAGAAAAGCTTTTATGACGTTTCTGAGGTACCAGGTATCCCTTGTTCATGGGACCATGTTATACTGTGTACTACGTTTGGTGCATACTTGCTAAAGTATATGTGTTGATTATCCCAATTTCTTGAAGTCAGAGTTTGTGTCACATTGATCTCAAAAACCTTATAACCTAGTCCCATGTTGACTCTTACAAAATGCTTAACTAAACTAAATTTAATGAACTAACATTGTCTAAAAGTAACATTTTATACCAAAGATTTCTAAATGTTAATAGAAAAAAAAATGTGTAGTATATCTGAGCCTCTAAACATACAAATTTGGCTTGCCACATAGCATACTTATACCTACATAAGTTATCTAAATAAATAAAGAAAAAGTTTTGATATTGGATATCTAGATATGTCTTAAATTTCAGCATATAAATGAGTACTCACAGAGTTGATTTAAAAAGCAGTGTTAATGTAAAGAATGATTGAATTTTGCTGTTGGTAAAATTCAATTTATAGAACAGAATAATATATCTCTTTGCCCACCCATGAAACAGGGCAATACTGATGAAGGAGTTTCCCAGGAGGAAATACCACACAGACAGGAAGTGTAACAAACACACTGCCAGCCGGTTGGGTCACATATTTGAAATTGTGTTTTCCATTTACCCATTTAAAATATATACTCCACTTAAATTATTTAATATTTGCCCAAGAGGAAACGACAACATTTTTTGCCTCACAAACCCCTCTACATTCATCTAGCTGTATCTTTTAATGCCCCATTACTTATTTATGAGATTCCATTTTATACAAATGGCAGTTCTGTTTTATAGATGGAGGAGAATTCATGGCCTATTCACGTTAGCTGGATTCGGCATTCCTTCACTACAAATGCTACAGCTCAGTACAAACGTGAGCTTTCCTGCCTTATTGAGGAACAGCTTGGCAATCAACTTTTAGGGAAGCATTTCAGCTATTTCTGAAGGCTTTTTTATTGAGACCGACTCTTGTCCTTTAAACTTTAAGAACAAGTGTGTAATATGTAGAAAGTAATTTATACCAAAATGTACAACTTAGTAAATTACTATAAAGTGAACACAAATGTGAGTACAAGCCTGGGATATAACGGATGACCAGAAAAGCCCCCTTCTTTCTTCTTCCCAGGCAAACGTTCTTCCTCCCACAGTTAACCACCATGATGATGTCTTATTTTCCATTGTGAATTTACCGTCCACGCAAGCATCCATAAAAAATGTAGTTTAGTTTTGTCTTTTTTTCAATTACTTTCATTTTTATAACGTACTATCTCCTGAAAATGCTTGGAAGATACAATTAAGGATTTAATCAAGTGGAGAGTGGATGATAATAAAATTGATTAACTCAAACTTAATATGAGAGAGAGAGAGATCTTAGGCAAATAGATAAATGATATCATGTCAGTTAGGAAAGAAAATCAGGCAACTCTGCCAAACAATTTGAAAGATAGAAAGTAAAGATGTTCGGATTCCAAATTAGCAAAAGTTTAGTTTGTCTTTTATTCTGAAACACACATAAGCAGATTTGTAGAGGAGGTTGGTGTGGCTGTTTGTCTTCTCTCATTCGTTTTTGTCTTTTCACTGTTCAAGCACATTTCTCCCTATTTATTCATTTATTTTATTTGTTGTGTATGGTTCTACTGTTTTCATGTTCTACTATTGATGAGTTTTGGAGTGGTCTCCAGTTTGAGGAAGATGTCATCAGTGCCACGGTGAATACTTTCCTATCATTTCTCCTAGTGGCTACGTGAGTTCCTGTTATGACTGTATGTCTATAGTCATATGTTATGACTATATGTCTACTGGAAATGCCAAATTGGTTTCTATAGTAACTACGTTAAGAATGGTATGTGGGGATGAACAGTGTTCCCCATATGCATTCTTGGCAAAAATCAACCTGCTATTGTTTTAGTGGCATCACAATATAGTTATAATTAGCACTTCCCTAAGGAGATAGAGTATCTTTTTGCCTATATACATGTTTTGAATTTCTTCATTTCCAGAGTACCTATGTAAGTCTCTTATCCATTTATTTGTTGGATTCCATCAATTTTTCTTCTTAAATGTTCTCTGTCATTTCTAAGAGTTCTTTTTATTTACTTATTTATTTTTGCAGTTTTTTTTTTTTTTTTTTGGTGGGGGGGAGCTGGGGCCAGGTTCGAACCTGTCACCTCCGGTATATGGGGCCTGTGCCTTACTCCTTTGATTATTTTAGGTAAGATCCATTCCTTTGTTATATGTGATTCAAACACGTATTCTCATTCTGGAGCTCCCCTTTCACTTCCTTGAAGATATCTTTTGACACACAGAGGTTTTACTTTTGAGATTTCTCAAGTTATTTATCACTTCTTGATCATTAGTGCTTGTTTTATCTTGCTTAAGAAGTATCTTGCTATCCTCAAGTCATGAAGATAGTCTTCCATCTTATTTTAAAAAGGTTTATTGTTTTGTTATTTGCATTAGATTCATCATCCAAAATTGATTTTCCTGTTTAGAGTGAGATAGAAGTCCAGTTTTGGTTTTTTCTATGTAAATATCTACTTAGGTAACAGACAGTTTTTCCTCGTTGCTTTGTAGGACAACATCATCCTAAATCCCATGTACATATGTATTTGAGTTTCTGTGCCCTTTATTATGAATTATAGGTTTATTAGTTGATGCTTAACCAACAGCATACTCTTTTAATTATAGTATCTATCTACATCTAGGCATCTTGTAGAGCAAGCTCTCCTACCTTTCTCTTCAAAAGAATTTGAGCTATTATTGGCCCTTTCCTATGTTGTGGCTCCTTTCTGTACCTTTTGATTTGTTGGGATAAAGAGCCAAAAGTGACCACTAACCAACCATAAATATAGGTTTCATGGGACCCTTAGTGAAAGTGTCACCCCTTTCTCCAGAAAATCAGGACCTGAAGTACAGCAAGGTTTAAATTTTCCAGTTTCCAAAGTGGGTCAATCAGGATGACGGTGGGAGAGGAGATTTCAACCTTGAACGTTTGTCATTCTCAACTATTCTCCGTACCAAGAGCAAAGTACCATGTACTGGCTGCTGCTTCTCTAGCCCCACAGAGAGTCATCCTCAGAGTCATCCTAACCTGCTCTAAAGAGGCTACTCTAGTGTTGAGCCAGATCAGTGATGGTGGGTATTTCTGTGTATATTAGGGTGAGTGGAACCAGAGATTCCATGCATATTATTAACCTCCTTTCTCATAAAAGGAGCCCTTCATGGTGGGATCTCATGGACACTAAATCATATATTTAATGACCTCAAATATTGATATTTGTTGATGTACTATAGGAAGGACAAAGCAACCCACACTTAGAATCAGTATTATCACAGTAAATTTTACCCTTTAGTTCACCTGCCTGTGAAGTTTTTAGATTATATAAGTCAAGCACTACCCTATTGGCTGCCCGTCTATCTTGACTGTAGTAAGTCCAAGGATCTGTCAGCAATCCCAACACATCCATGCATCCTGCAGCAGCTGAGTTGACACTTACGCCTTGTTTATTGTTAGGATACATTCCATCCATCTGCTTCTGATATTTTAGTATTTCTGCCTGTATTTCAAATTCAGAATCTAGGATTCTGTCGTCCATGTAAGCACTAAGTGTTAGGACCCAGTATGCCACCGAGAGACCATGCACACATGGAAAACCAAGGAGTTTTATTTCTTTATCAAGCATATGCTCGGGTCACTCCCACCATTAAAGTGGTTGCAGAAGAGAGTGGCCCCGAAACAATGGTCAAGGAAGCTTTTATACACTTTCTCGCAGGGTACTATGGGTTGCAATAAAATGCTAAGGAAGGTGGCTGGATCACCTATTGGTCATTGGGGAGGCCTGAAGTTCTGACAGGTCAACTGTCTTTCTGTGACTGGGGTCTCCACTGGGGTTAGTGGTGTGTGAACTCCTGATTGGTCATTGCTACCTGGGCTGTTTACCTGATTTACGGCCTGTGCCTGCTGTGGAGCTTCTTGTCGTCCCTGCCCCTCCCTTTGCCTTCTCCCCTTCCTCACTTCTTTGTTCTTCCTTTTTATAATTATTATTACTAATCTAAAAAAAGAGAGAAAAGAAAAACAATGGAGTTACTGCTGCCTCTTCGTAAGGGACTCACTTCCACAGCAGCATCCACTGTCTTTTTCCCCAGCGTAGAGAAGGAAACCCATCAGAACTTGCTGACGATGCCGGCTGACCCCTTATTGCACTGTTCTGTACTGTCTCAGAGACAGGAGTGTTACCCAGGCCTCCTGAGGAACAGGATTAACTGAGAGTTTATCTGGTAATGAACTCCTGCTAAACTACACACTTCTTCAAGCCTTTAAATCGCATCTTCACTATCAAGAGCGGTTCCAGTACACCCTGTTTACCATAGGTCATTGTTTTCCAGAAGCCTTAGGGAATAACCCAGCAGTACCCATGATCATCTCTCAGTGTCCTCCCCACCTCCTGAGAAAACCTCCCTGTCAAGAAACTTTCATGAAGTCGTATATTTTGTTTCCTTCAACCCTGTCCAGCACACTCAAGATCCATCTCGGGCATGTTATTCCGGATCCTGCCAGTTCTTCTTACCCATTCCCTGCTGTTCCTTGTGGTGAATAATCCTTTTCTTCCCATAGCAGGTACAGTTCAAAGATACTGCAACTTGACCTCAGTTATTGGTATTGGTCCAAAAGCAATGAATGAAAGAATGCAGGTACAAAAGGCATGCACATCTTGCCAGGCGATCTGCTTTGTGTACTTGCTGCATAAATTTCAAGCAAGGGAGATTGTTCTCCACTTATAAAAAGAAAGAAATTTTCTAGTGTACAATTTCCAGAGAATTGGAGTGTTCGTGGTTTGGAAGTGTTTCCAACCAGAAGGGCCTAGCCCATCTCTCCTTTGTGAAGGCACTCTTCATGGACATGAGAGACTTGCCAGGGAATTGATTGCATCATTTTTTTTTGATGATGCCTGAGTGTGACTCTGCGTATACTCAGTCCTATACAGAGGTCTGAGGCTTCTTGAACTGCTACAGAAGAGGTCTCTAGTTTCTACTCCTTACTCTGAATGGGTGTTGGCTGTTCTGAGCTTCCGTTTCCTTTTTTAGTACTTCTCTTATATTTAGTGAACTATCAACTCAAAATAATTTTTTAAATTACTGTTTATCTACACATCTCAAATTATAGAGCTATGGAATCAGGCAATATTTCCCTCTTATCCTGGGTACCTCCCCAGGTTATCTCAGGCGAAAGTCTCAAAAAAGTCATGACTCCATCCTCGAAAGGGGTTTGTGTTGTCATTTGGCTACAAAATTATCAAATTCCAAAATCTCATCTTAACTAGTTGCATCACAGGACCACTTCTGATTCTTGCTTTAGCAGAAATCCCTTCTGAAACATATTCCAAAAGTAAGCACTCCTCGGCTACCCTGAACCACACTCATTTTTCACAGATTACGTTAAGGTATTTCTTACTTCTGGACCTGCCCCCTCCTCTCGCAGTTATCTTCTGCACTGGAGCAAGAGGGATGTTTCTAAAACGTAAATTATATCCTAGCATTATGCTGCCCAAATCTTTCAGTGGATTCCCATCACATCTGAGTAGACTCCAACCCACTCTTCACACGAGTTAGCTCCTCCCTATCCCTACACCATCATTGTCAGAACTTCTCTCCAGCCACCCTGGTCTCTTGCTATCCTTGAACACCACTACTTCACTTACCTACAAATGGGCTTTATTCCCGTTGTTACCTCTGCCTGGAATACTCTTTTCTGCACTTTTTATGTGAGTTACTTTGTCATTGAAAACTGATACCTTTGCCGGGATGGCTTTCCTGAGTACCCTCCTGCAGCAGCACCCTCAGTGTCTCCTAGGGACCAGCGCTCTAAACTGCATTCAACTTTCTTTACAGCATTTATCCTGCCTAAAAGCACAGTCTAACTTTGATTAGATTGTGTGGATTCAAATCGCCTCACTTAAAAACTGTATGACTTTGGACAAATTATCGAATCCACATGAAACTCAGTTTTCTTGTCTATGAAACGAAGACAGTAGTTCTTTCTAGTTACTGTGATTCCCTAAGATTTAAAGGGGAGGGTTTTGTAAGTCCTCAACCCTTCATAAGAATGTCTGGCAATGTTTCACTCAGCACTACTGACTGATAGAAGCATGCTGCTTGCCGTCAGAGCCTCCTCTCCAATTTGACCTTCAACTTGAAGATGACTATCCGGGCAGCTGTGAATCTAAATCATTATACCATCAGGCAGGAAACCTTTGTTCTATCTTAACCACTAAAATATAATAGAAAATTGTCTCAAGAACTCTACTAAAGTCAGGATGTACTGTAGCTATGGTACAGTAAAATTTTTAATATTTACAAATACCATAGCCTAGTGGAAAAAAATACAGTGATGATTTTTCCATGACCTGTACTTAGTACAAATAATGTAAAGGTCACTATGGGGGTTCCAGACTTCCTGAGCCTATTAAAGCTGCCGTTTAAGAGTGACAGATGTGGGTTGACTGCCATTTCCTTCATGAAGCCACAATATCAGATTAAGTATCTCTATGTATGTGCTCTCATACTTTACTGTACTCTTTTTAATAACACTTATTAAAAGTTGAAATTGTTTGTTTGTATGACTTTTTATTTTTTTGGTTGACGTTTATCTTCCATATTATGATGCAATTTCCAGGCGGGCAGGTTAAAAGCCCTGTTGCCCGCCATCATTGTGCAATGCGTCTCTTCTTTACTACTCAAGATTATCAGTGTACTCTTTTAAAAAGCCAAGTATTGTTTAATATCTACTTTTCCACCTGAGTTCAAGTGGCACGAGATCGAAGAGCACGTTACTCTTGTCCTTCGTTGCAGCCCCAGCCCCTAACATGCTGTTCAGCTTAAAGTCAACAGTACATGTGGGTGAGTAAGAGAATGAATCAAAGCATGTATGGCTGAGTCAGATCAAATTGATAACCTAGTTACTTGGGATTTGTATGTATTGACATGTTCTTTCCAATATGGGAGTAAGAAAAATACTACTATTGAAATTAGTTACGGTTTACTGAGATGCAGGCCACCAAGGCATTAATGTAAATAAAGTGCATTTTCTGTTCTGTAGAACTTACTTCATATAGCAAAGGTGTGACCACAAATAATTATACATGATGCACTGTGAAAGTGCTGAGGCTGGCGTCTGCAAAGTGCTGTGGGAACTAAGTTAATTTAACTTTTAGCCCTGAAATTTTTATATGCATGTAATTTTCTTCTTTATTCATTTACTACAATTTAATGAGAAAGAAAAAACAAAATCAAAACAAATACTGGCCTAATGTGTGTACGATCATGCTTTAGAAAAGTGCTCCATTAAAATAATGTCCTATTTATAACATGGATCCCTGACAGGCAAAACGTTCCCTGTATCTTGATCCTTTCTGTACTTAGTTCTCCTGGTTTGTGTTTAAACACAAGCTTTCTTTTTCTTTTCCTTTTTTTTTAAATTTAGTGTGTTAAGGACATGTTTTCTAATCTCAAACAATGTTCAGTATTAAGTGTACACCTCTACTTCATGGATTCATTAAATAGCTCTTTCCTTCCTTCTCTCATACGTATAAGATCCAAAAGGCCTACTTAAAGTTTACCTGCAAAAAAGGGAGAACATTGCTCAAGTTTTAGAGCAAGCAATTGCATCCAGGCCTTCATAGATTGACACACTCAGCTTTTATGAAGATTCCTATTACTCTGTATGTACATCTGGATTCATGTACATGCAAAAGTAAAGATTCAACAATTTTATTCAAAATTTAAAATCACATTTCTAACGTGACCCTCTAGCGGTCATGTTTTTCTATTAAATAAAAAATAGAGACTTCTATTAAGTCTCTGATCCTTGTGGTAAACCTGACAGATATACCTTATAACAAAGAAAATAGGGTATCTTAGTTTATATTAAATGAAACAGCATTTTTTTTTCTTTTTTTTATTAGGGACACACAGAGATTACATTTAGTTTATATCTAAGATATTCATTAACTTCTTAGTTGGACAAAGTTTATGAATATTGTTTTATATTTGTACCAATCTCAATGAAATTGATTTCAAGTGATGTGTACAGATTGGCCTGAGGGGTAATAGTTAAGGCATGTATGGTATGGTACTATGCATTTCTTAATATTTTAGTTGTTATCCAGATAAAGATATACAACGATAGGCTCAGAAAGAGCAGGAGAGAAAGTGAAGAGAAAAGAGGATGATGTGGTAGAAAAAGTGAAAGTTTTACAATAGAAAAACCTAGGTAGGAGTTTGAGTTCTACTACTTACTAGCTGTACGAATTCAGCAGGATGTTGCAGTTCTTTTAAAACCAGTTTGCGCTAAGGTGGTGCCTGTGGCTCAAAGGAGTAGGGCGCCGACCCCACATACCAGAGGTGGCAGGTTCAAACCCGGCCCCAGCCAAAAACTGCAATCAATAAATAAATAAATAAATAAATAAATAAATAAATAAACCAGTTTGCTCATCAGTAAAATGATGGTTATCGCAGTGAATTCCTTACAGTATTTATGTGATTATTAGATGAGATTATTTACATTAAAGCAGCTTTTGAACTAGAAAGTACCAAACAAATATCAGTTCCTGTAAACATATGCACATGTACAAATTATGTCTAACTGGCACAGAGCACTACATTTCCAGTTTTATTACAAATCACATTTAATAACTGAAAATAGCAAAGATGACATCATTTGTCATACGTATTTTCGTTTTATATTTTAAATAAATAATAGTGACATTATTAAGAGACATTACGTGGATTGTGTACTAAGAAACATATTGTGTATTTCCATATATCCAGCATCCAGGATAATACCCAGAAAATATTACATATTTAATACATGAGGGTAAAATCAATGATAAAAGTAAAGGTTCTAATATAAAGAATAGGAAAATGTAAACATTTTCATCCCCTGCCAAATTAGGTTGCCTTAAAAAAAAAAAAAACAGATGAATTGCAAAAAATGATCTGCCGAGTACTTTAGGAACTAAATGATTCCCCCACTTTAGTGGTGGGGGCCCTGTAACCCAGGCAATGAGTAAAAGTATTGGTAAGAAGGAAGTCGGTTTTTCCTGGCCAAAAGTTTAATACTTGTTTAATTGTACTGTGCTAAGATAAAAATCTAGAAGCTGTAAGGATCTTATTACCAGAATATTGTTCTTTAACCAAGACAAATGTAAAGTATACAGGTGTTTCTAATTAGAGACTAATAATACCCTGTTCTTTCTCCTCTTGAAGAGTTAGATGCCTTCAGTCATAGAAAAATAAATGGCAGAATTTTGTCACGATATTTTCTTACTTAATATAAATTCCATCGATATTTTTTCTACTTGAGTTGGATGGTTCTGATCCTATTTTTCGTTTAACCGTTCCATGAATGAATATTTATAAAGTGTCTATTATGGTTTTTTGCCTTTCCTTTTTTTGAATTTTGATTTTTGTTGATTTTTTTTTTTAATTATCTTTGGTGTCTATTATGTTTTGAGCACTGCACTCATGAGCTAGAATGAGCAGAAGGGTCCCCCAGGCCAGTGTCAGACATTAAAAACACACTTTGTTCAGTGTAAAAGTAGAATTGTCACAAGCTCTGTGGGGAAAAATAGAGTCCTGTGAGAGAAGGGACCCTCTTCTACACTGAGAGACTAAGGAAAGTCCCCTCAAGGGGGCGCTATGCAATCGAGAGCTGAAGAATAGGCAAAGTTGTGAGAAGACTACACAGCAGAGCATGCAGAGGCCCCCAGAGGAAAGAGAAAGTATTCCCATGACTCCATAACTGAAAACTGACTCACTAAGGAATGCGTACACTGGCGTAATATATATTGACCTTTTCTTTTCTCCTTCTCTCAAAAATACAGAAACCTGAAGGGATTGTAGAAAGACAGACACAATAGGAAGTATTTATTTTTTCTTTCTCTCTCTCTTTTTTTTTTTTATGATAAATTCTTCAGCAGGTTGGAAGGCTGTTGGTAATATGGGCAGTAAATATAGGCATGGAACACACCACAGAGAGAGGCAACATAGTCCCCTAGGGATGCAGGAGGGAGTGGAATCCTTTGGTGGAGGTTGTCCTCAGTTTTGGAAGCATGAGAATACTGAAGATAGGTATAGGTGTTGGATGGTTTGCTTTAGTTTCAAATGAGTACTCACAGGACTCCAAATAATCACTGAAATTCATAAATCTGAGCACATTACGTACTGTATGTCCAGTGATTTTATGGAACGGCTTCCATTAACTTTTCTCAAGCACTTTTTATTCCTTCTGGTATCACTGCAGACGAGCTTGCCAGAGAGTAAGGGGGAGTGAAGGAAACCATTGGTAATTTTCTAGCTTTTTATTTTTCTCATCAAATACATGTAACTTCTGTGTTGCTAGATAATAATAAACTCAAATGTATGTACTTCTGTCATAAGGCCTTAATGACCATATAAAATGTGTAAACTATTTCAGAGTAAATTCTAATTTTTTCCCAACTCATCTTACTGTTTATCTCCAGCCTCCACAAGCTATCTTACAATTAGAATGATTTATAATGCTATACTAGTTATAACTGCCTCCCTCCTTGCAAAGATCGCAGGTGGACAGAGGATTAATGCTTTAAATTCAAGCCCAGGTTCTCTTTATGTGCTGGTTGTAGGAACATGAACAAGTTTCTTAGCTTCCCTTCAATATCTGTATTTGTAAAATGTAGACAATAATTAACAGTTTTCCTTGGTGTTTATAAGAACTAAAAGATAGAAAAAACCTACAGCTCACCACATCTGAGATTTCTATTCTTACTTAGGAATCAGCAAGAATATATGAGTGATAACTTTGGGTATAGAAGTAGAAATCAATAATTGTTATCTTGAGCCAGAATAGCCAAAACCTAGATTTCTAACTTTGAAACCTTAATAGCTAAAAGTTTCATTTCTAAGGAATTAATGATGTTGCATAGGCTCTGTGAGTATGTGGTGTACAAAATTTGCTATATTCTGTTAAAGAAAAGAGTTTATAATCTAATGAAAAACCAATAAAAATATAGGCCTGTTATGGAAACTGAGCTGTAGACTCCCCTTGAAGGAAGAACTTGATATCTTAGCTTCTGGGAGTGTCGTAGGCAGTTGTCCTTCAGCTACCACCTACTTCAGGAGTTACCTCAGCTGCAACAGGATTCCTTGCCACAGGCCCACCCTTTACAAAGTAGGCCCATATACTAAGTTGGGCCTAAATGCAAAATCCTGAGCATTTTTCTCCAGTGGAACAACCCTGACATGCAGTTCTAATTCTAGAGCTCCTTATTTGGGTCAGCCAAGGCTATTTAGTTGGCCCCATGTAGCAGTTAAACTTCTCCCTGGATCCAGTCCGGCTCTCTTCCTTTCCCTTCCACAAGTGTTAATCTCAAAAGCATTCTGCAGGAAAGCACAGTTAATCTCTGTCTCATTGTCTGCTGCCCAGAGAACTCAGCCTGCGAAGACCCTCACGCAGTAGAGCTTTTCTTGAAATCATACAAGGATCAAAGATGGGAGGCTTTTTTTTTTTTCATCTGTGTGCAGTCAGCAAAATAAATAAAAGCAGGCAGTATTTCTTTGGCTTGTTTTCTCACTATTTAGTTTATGATACCTCAGAAGAATTAGTTCATTGGGATTTCTGAAACCCAGGACTGGAACTATTCCCTGTGTGTGTCGTAATTCACAACGTGGATGTGAAGCAAATAGAGCCGCTTTCTCCCTGTCTTATTTCTTCCGTCTGAGCGTTTTTATGTGGAGCTCCTCTGAGCCACCGTCTTTCCTAATGGTTTTATGACTTCTCAGTATCATACTCATCCAAGTCCGCACAGACAGGTTTCTGTCAAAAGCAATCAGTCTTTATGAAAGCAGCAGGAGTGATGTTTCCACCGGGCCGACCAAATCAAAGTGGTTCGCACTTGTCATGGTAGACAGCCACCTCCGTCTCCATTCAGATTCCTCAGCCTTTAAGGTTGAAATAGGTCAATAATTTTCTTCTTTATTATCTGCAAAGATTCTTGGTAGACAGATTATAGAGTTTCAGTCTCTCAGAGTAATATGCTTTTCTTAAAAAAAAAAAAAAACAGACATATTTCAGGGTTATTGTGGTTTCTGTTCCAGGACACCATGATAAAGCAAATATTGCAATAAAGCCGGTCACATAAGTTTTTCATTTTCCAGGGCACATAAATATTATGTTTGTACTGTACTGGAGTCTATTAAGTGTGTAGTGGTATTAGATCTTTTAAAAAATGCATAGCTACATTAAAATTATTTTATTGCTAAAAAATTTTAATGACCATCTGAACTTTCAGTGTGATGTAATCTTTCTGCTGGTGGAAGGTCTTACCTTCACGGCTGCTGGTTGGTCAGGGAGATGTTTCCTGGAAGTTGGGGTGGTTTTGGCTATTTCTTAAGATGCCAGTGAAGTTTGTCGTATAAATTGGCTCTTCCTTTTACAGAAGAGTTTTCTATAGCATGTGATAGAGATTCATGGCATTTAACTCACAGCAGAACTTCTTTCAAAATTGGAGTTAATCCTTTCCAACCCTCCGTCTACTTTATCAACCACATTTGTGCAATAAGAAATCCTTTGTATTCATTTCAACAATGTTCACAGCATCTTCATCGGGAGATTCCATCTTAAGAAACCACTTTCTTTGCTCATCCTTAAGAAGCCACTCTTCATCTGTTAAAGTTCTGAAATGAGATTGCAGTCATGAAGCCACAACTACATTGGAAAATCTGTTGTTTAGCATAGCTGCTTTCAAAAATTCTCTTTATAAGATCTTTTGGGTAACTTGCTGCCACTTCTCCATCAGTGCTTACAGCCTCACCTTGCACTTTTATGTTATCGAGGTGTCTTCTTTCCATAAACCTCATGAAGCAACCCCTGCTAGCTTTCAACTTACTTACTTCAGAGCCTTCATTGAATTAAAGAGAGTGAGGATCTTGCTCTGAATTAGACTTCAGTTTGCAGAAATGCTGTGGATAGTTTGATACACCATTCAGACCACTAAAACTTTCTTCCTATCAGCAATAAAGCTGTTTTACTTTTTTTATCGTCTGTGGAGTCACCAGAATAGCACTTTTAATTTCCTTTAAGGACATTCCCTGTGCATTAACACCTTGGTTAACCATTTGGTGCAAGAGGCCTATCAGTTTGTGTGTTTTAGCTTTGGACATGCCTTCATCACTAATTATCATTTCTACCTTTTAGTTTCAAATGAGAAGCCTGTAACTCACCATTGTAGGGTTATTAATTGGCTTAATTTCAATATTTTTGCATCTTAGAAAATAGGAAGGCCTGAGGAGAGGAAGACGGACTAGGGAATGGCCAGCTGGGGGGACAGTCAGAACACACAGAACACTCAGGAAGTACATTGTCTCTATGGGTCTGGTCCATGACATCTTAGAACAATCACAATAGTAACATCACAGATCACTGATCACCATAACAGATAGAATGATAATGGAAAACCTTGAAATACTATGGGAATTCCCAAAATGTGACACAGAGACAAGAAGATCACATGTTGCAAAAGGGACACCAACAGACTCACAGTGGCCACAAACCTTTAGTTTGTAAAAAACGGAATAACTGTGAAGCAAAATACAATGAAGTGTGATGAGAAACGGTGGTGTTCTAATTAACTTACAATTTCCATCTGTTCTTTTATTTGAAGGAGCTTAGGAAATGTCATCTCTAGGTATGACTGCTTGGGTATAGAGAATATTTTTAAATGCAGGCCCCTTAAGATCAACAAAACTTTGGAAGAGGCTTCCCCTCTATCTGCTCAACCTTTGATCAAAAGACCAAAGAGGACAATTGACTTCCCTTCATCTCCCTTTGATGTTTATATATTGCAGGAAAGAAGATTAAGGACACAGTAGACTCTGGCTCAAATCATTTGAAACGAAATACCTCTTAGGTTAATTTGCTAGTTAATCTGTTTTCCCCCATGAATTCATCTTCCCTGACAACTGTTTATTGCCCCCAAGCAAAATTACCTAGACTCATTTTCCCCTCCCCTCTACAACTTGTGTATAAAAATATCTGAACTTCACTTGGCTATTAAGTAATCACTGTCTTTCTCCCCATGAGCTTGGTATTGGCAAATAAACCATTCTCTTATTCATCTGCCTTAATTTTGAGCTGATCTTTCAGAGAACTTTCAAGGAAAGGAGGACAAGTTTCCCTTCCTCATCCCTACATATTCCAGGTGCCAGTTATATTACACCCTATCATTTAATTCTACGGACTAGATTGCTTCTGTGGAAGACACATAACAACGCTCCATACACATAACATTCTATAGAACAAATTCTGTTATTCTAAGTAAAAATTCTTGGTTGGCCAATTGATATTAAAATGTTCCTCTACTGACAATTACAAAATAAGGTATGTCCAAATGAAGTTACTCTCCACTTTTTAATCCCTAGTTTATTTTCTCTAATTGAACCAGAAAAAATGTAATGTCGATAAAATATCTGAGTCTTTAATAAATCTGCAACTTTAAAAAATTTATGTATCTATTCAATATTCACCTGAGCAGCAGTACTATTTACACCAAAATTAAAGGAAACAAACTGATAACACTGTGCATAAGGCCAGGTGCATAGTTATTATTCTGAAATAGTTACCTACTTTCACAAGCACTAGAACACAGGAATGTGCTGTGAAAGTCTATGGGAAGGAAGGCAGCTGAAAACGAACGAGCAGGGCAGGAATTGCATCTATTATTTCTGATTCAAAATGCAGTGGCACATTTTTTACATCTTAGCTCTTTTTGCCTACCCATAAGAGTCTCGGGGGTACCTAAGAAAAGATAAATTGTTATTTCCAATAAATTCTATTTCCCTAATTTAAATGACTGTATAGAACAGGACAGTAGAAAATGTGATTTTAGTTACTTCAGAGAATTCTTGTCACAGGAGTGAAGATAGAACCTACTTTTCTAAATCAACCTATTTAGAGATATCCCTGATTAAAGTAATGAAACATAGCTGAAAATTACTACCTTTCGGCTTAGTTCAAGGAATGAGTGATATAAAATAAAACTAAGGGATCAGAATCTGTATCCCACTCTATTCCAGGGACTTTATCAAGTTAGCGAAAAAAGATGAGATTGTGGCAATGCGTATGAAATGGATAAAGTCCTTTTAATTTTATGGTTGTTGTTTGGGAAACAATGTGAGTTTATAAGTGGAACTATTGAGAGGATTTGGGAATTGGGAGATATTTTTCTCTCATTAAATGAAGAGTGGCCAAAGGCACTTTTATTTCTCTGGTTATAGACTCACATCTGTTAATCTAATAATTGAATATTCCCCAGAAAATTTAATTATGGAGAATGTCACAGAGAATCCAACCTGGCTGTCATGTTCTTTCCAGATTCTAGTCACAGAGAATACAACCCAGCTGTCACCTTCTTTTTCAGGCTTTCTAGCACTGATACAAGCCAATAATATGTGAGACAACATGACAGAACCACAAGCTCTGGACAGGCAGAGGCAAATACCTACGGCATAGTCATCCTTAACTCCTTAGGGAAATGTATGGTCGCATTTATATTTAACAGAAAAGAATACTGGATAAAAAGGAAATGAGGCTCTGCGCCCGTAGCTCAGTGTTAGGGCCCCAGCCACATACACCAGGGCTGGCAGGTTCGAACCTGGCCCAGGCCTACTAAACCACAGTGACAACTACAACAAACAATAGCCGGGCATTGTGGTGGGCACCTGTAGTCCCAGCTACTTGGAAGGCGAGGCATCAGCATCACTTAAGCCCAAGAGTTTGAGGTTGCTGTGAGCTGTGATGCACGGCACTCTACTGAGGGTGACATAATAAGATCCCGTCTTAAATAAATAAATAAATAAATAAATAAATAAATAAAATAAAAAGGAAGTTAAAATTTGGGATTAGTATATAGAATCATAAAGACATCTTAAGTAGAGACCAATTTAAAACTTTTTAAAGATGAAAACAATACTTTGTTTCAGAAGGTGATGTAGAAAGTAAGCACAAATAAATAGAGATACTTAAACCAAGCAGATTATCATATTAAATGCAAATTCGTGGTCGCGTTATTCTTTTCTTCCTTCATGGTGTAAAACGTGGTATCCATATAACTCCAGAAACGCCCTGAGTTACGCTACATCAGTGATTTTCAATGGATGTGTCAGGGCACAGGAATGGGCTAGGAGAGGATCTTAGGTGTGCCTCAAACATCTTCAATGATCATTGATTAAATTATTTTTTAAAAAAGTTGAAAGCAAGGAAGTAAATTATTTCTTTTTACTATTTTTTGATCAACGTAATTTAAGTGTGCTGCAAAAGTTTAACTAGAGGTTCAAGGGTGCATGTCATGAGATAAAAAAGGTTGAAAAACACTGCTCTCCGTAAGAGGATGGGCAAGTACCTTAAAAGTGATGTCACTTAATGAGTGTTGAAGGATGAATGTCCCAGGTGAAAATGCTTGTGCTCTATTAGAAGGTTACCCAGGCTCCGTTTCACTAGAGCATGCATTCTCCATGGGAACGTATCATCCATCCTGAAAGTGATAAAAATTGGTTCTTCAGAGGCAAACACATCTTACTATTCTTATGTACAAGCACAAACACTTATCTATGCACATAAACAGATGCACAGTTTTATAGTGATAATTATTCACTGGAGGTTCAATTTGGAAGTAAAAAAGGCTAAAAAGACTCTCTGAGGAGGCGATAATAAAAATGTCTTTTGAGCAACACCTGAGTAGAGGATTGAAAAATTAAACTACTGTACTGGGTTTTAGAAGAAATAGGTATGTGTACTGCCATTATTTTTAAACTGAACCAGAAATAGGTGTCCTGAGTGGATTTTAGGGTACCAAGTGAAATGTAAACAAGCAATAGACCGTAACAGAAGGACACATTCTAAGCACAGTGATTGTTGGTGTCTTTGCTCACTCAATTTTCACCTAGAAAATGAAATGTCTTTTCATTGCACATCTAAGAAACAATAAACATGCCTGCTTTTAAAAAAAGACTATAAACCCTAACTGACATTTTGTATCTCCTTCTGTATTATGTGATTGGATAGGAATGATACAGAACTGCATACCAGAAATAGTTTCAGAAGAAATTTTTGCAGAAATTTCTGCTCAGCTAATGCCTGTCAATGGGAAGAGCATTGTGTGATAAGGACAAGCCCTTAAAAACTCTTAATTTCAGAGGGCTATAACAAAAGAAAAAAGTAATAAGGCACTTGGTAAAGAATGTGTGATGAGTTTCAGGAGCGTAAAGATGAGCCTTATAATTCCACAGCTTCTGAGGGAGGTGTTACTTGGGCTGAAGAATAATCAGGTTGGGAAGTAAGGGGAGGACTTGGTGATCGAGTAAAATAGGCACAAGACAGCAGGGATTGTTTGGCAAAATGCACTGAGGTTTCAGGCTTAGAGCACTGGGACAGGGAAGTTAAAGAAGCACTGATACAAGTCAGAAGAGGGGAGTAAACAAGAATTTCAACATGTGACTTCTCATCAGGTGAAAACACATACACACAAATCACTCTGAAAGCAGAATTATCAAGTATTAAGCAACAGGGGGAAAACTCTTCTAAGGGAGCATGAGGAGAAGAGGGGAATGAGTCTTCTAAGATTTTCCTCTCCCTTTTAGGAAGAGTAGGGAATATTTGAGAGAGGGAAATGACAGCCTTATTACAGAACTGTGGAAATACATTTAAGGAATATGAAACACTATTTTCTTGCATGAATATTAATCTGCCAACCCTTTTCCTAAAGCAGGGGTCCTCAAACTTTTTAAACAGGGGGCCACTTCACTGTCCCTCAGACCACTGGAGGGTCAGACTGTGGGCCAGACTGTGGGCCTCGGGACGAGTCAGCTGCTAAGCTGGACAGGCAGTGGTGGCAAAAACACCCGGCGGGCTGGATAAATGTCCTAGGCGGGCGACCTGTGGCCTGCGGGCCGTAGTTTGAGGATGCCTGTCCTAAAGCAATGGTTCTCAACCTTCCTCATGCCACAATGTATTTTCATTGTTAAAATGGGGTCACAACCCACAGGTTGAAAACCGCTGTCCAAAAGCATTGCAATTATAACGTCTGAGAGTTTACCATTGTGTGACAACTGAACGTGTGAGTGCAAGGTTCCTGGTTTCTGCCTACTGCCCACTCATGGCAATGGCTTGTTGAATTTGATACGCTTAGTTTGTTTGCATCGAATGTCACCCAACTTTAGGGAGGTCATTTTTCCCTTGACTTGAGGCCTCACTTCCCGCTTCCCTCTCGCCAACCCATTCACAGATTCCATTCTCTCGTTGTGCCTTCCGTTAAGTAATAGATTCCATGGCTTTTAGGCCTGAGGTTTCATCGCACATCTCCCATATATGGCAATGAAAAGTAGTTTGTGCTAAATGAAAGAGGAATCAGAGGGTGGATGGAAAGGAAAGGCTTCCCAGATGAGCAGAACTGAAGGCAGGTTTTGAAGATGTAGGCTGTATTTAAAAACAACAAGAAGAAGAAAGGAACATGTTATGAAAGGTCAGGGAGGGGACGGTAGTTTTTAAGGACTACTAGGGTAGTCGACTGCACAACTGATTTCATTTCTTGCTGCCCCACTGTGTGCGCAGTTGCTGTTTCCCACCCCATGACATCAGTCTGGTGGGAGTGTAGATGATGGGTCTCACTTCCAGGCAGAAGCTTTAGGAGCTGCAGTTTGACATCTTGTCCCATTTATTTCTCCTCTGTCACGTGAGCATCATGTTTCCATAGAGGCAGCTCCGTTAGTCTCCTTTCTGAGTCAGATGATACTAAGTCAAGCCACAGGCCATTAGGGATGGAGGCCACCTACATGAGAAATAAATATCAGTGGTGACAAACCACTAAAATTTCAGAGTTGCTTGGAATCAGACTGACAATAAATAAACTACTTTGACTAAACGTTAAGAGTCTGTGTCAGAGTGTAAGTTGAGGGAGATAAGTGCAAAAAGACAGGTTTCAGCAAGGCCACCCAGAGCCTTGGATACTAGAATAAAATGTAATTTATCGTGCAACTTGGAGTAATTGCTTTGGCTATTGGTAGATTCAGTAAAACTTTCAAGTGAGTATGTTTGGTAAATGTGATGTCCTTGATAAAGCATTTATTCAGCAAATAGTCATTGAGCACCTATGAGGAATAGACACTGGCAAGTCAATTATGAGCAATGCATTGTTCTTGTCCTCAAGTAGCTTGACGTAGAGTGTAGGAGACAAGCAGGTAACCAGCCAATTGCAATGTTTCAGAGCAGAATAAATGCAGGACAACAGGGAGTCTCAGCAGAAGGTCTGCTGTCCGGCCTTGGCAGAACCAGAGAAGGCATCTCATAGAAATATCTAACGCCACGTAGACAGTTTAATTGAGGTTCCTCTGTGGTAGAATGGAAAGAATTTAAGAGCACTAAAAAAGACATAGCTTTGGAGAAAAATACAGGCAGCTGTCAAACCTTTTATGTGTGTAAATACGATTTACTGATTTCTCTGGACAGGATTTATCTTTTTAGATTTGAAAGGACAGCCTGCAGTACTTACAACAAGTAAGGGAATATTTAGTGAGAAATAACTCTGATGTCACTTTCAGCTGTCATTATGATGATTTTCAGAGCCTCACAATTTATGATCAGGCCATCATCCATTGACATACGTATTTGTTTTTCAAACCACGATGAAATTACTTTAAAATGCAACTGAAAGTTATCATCTCTTCTCTTCTCCTTTCAAATGGAATGCATTTTTGGAACTGATATTTTCTCAAGCCAAACACAGTAAACATATATCAGTGTGGCAATATCTATAAAATCATCAGACACACTTTTTCATCAAAATTCCTGTCATCTGTTTAATGTAATACCATCTGAATTTACGCATCAAACGGCTTTCCATCTTCATTTTTGTCTATTGTAATTATTAAAGCACTCTTTCTGCCAATCAGGTAAGCTTTTTTATATTTTATTTGTTGCATTAAAAATACTATATGATACATCAAAGGATGATGACCTGCTCATAAATTGTGAGGCTCTGAAAATAATCTCAATGATAACTGGCAGGCATTATATTTAAACGGATTTGGATCCTATCTGCTCTGTTCTTGATCTTTTCTGTAATATTAGAGATAACATGGAAAGAACGGTAGGGCAATTGTTCCTTTTGGTGAGTCTGTCTGGTTTTATGCAGAGAGAAAACCCTCTTTTAAGGCCTATTGAATTCTAAGGGCCTTTAACTCAAAATGCTATTTATACCAAGGAGTCATATTTTAGGGTAAAATTTCTTGAGTTCCTTCAGAGCAATAAACTCATCCAAGGTTATAGAATCAGTGTAGGGAGGATCTGGCTTTAACATAGAACTTGAGCCCTTGAAAAATCACTAGTTGAATATGAGTTTTCTAGATTTCTAGTAATTGAACATTTCAGTGTTCTGATGTTTAACAAAAAAATTCACTACTGTTATGTTTTTAGTGATTTCAGTTCATATACGCTTGTTACCTTCTGGCCAGTAAATCTAATTGCCATTGTTCAGTAATAAACCTGTGTCATTTGTGTGAAGACAGGAAAGATTCACCTGCGTTTCAAGTTATTAAATCGCTTCTCTCCTTTTACATAATAATCACAGCCCTTGAAATGCTTCTGCTTCTTTAAATAAATAAAGACAACCACTATTGTGTATCTTTTTCAAATTAATAGATAACAATTTTAAAAAATATAGTTTGAAATCATTAGAGATGTATCACCTGTTGGGGTACAGAGTTCTGTTGCCCAAACCCAGCTGACCTGGTTTGTTTCCTTAGTGGAACTAGCAAGTTTAATGGAGGCAGCACAAACAGAAAGAGAAAGTGACTAGAAACTGAAAGTAAAATAGGAACAGTGTAGGCAGCATGAACAGAAAGCAACATAAATTCACACAGGCTGTAGCATGACAAGGAGAAAATTTGTTAAGTAAGGTAAGCACAGTGCACTTCCAGAGAGGGGGAGCCACCTGCACAAGGCAGTGGAAAGGTCAATAAATATCGTCTTTCTCTCTCTTTGAAACTGGTTGTATAACTTTCTCTTTGGTCTCTTTGCATGTCCTGGTACTGTTGTCCTTTCAATTAGTCATTGATAACCTTGGTTACCTCATAGCCACACTCTTCTCCTTCCCATTCCACCCACAGAGGCATGTTCTCAGTCCTACAGATCAGGAGACCACGGTTTAGGAATCCCAGAAATAAGCTTCCACTTTTACTGATGAGAAGGATTGTATAGTAGACCACTTTCAAAAGATAATAGGCAAAAAAAGAGAACCAATTCAGTGTTTAAGAAATATATTTCCTTACTCTTATTGTAAAGTGGCAAGGTATAAAATGGGTGCTAAATAACTGTGCAAAAATTCTTTTTCTGTAAATGCGCATGTGTATCTTCTGCCTTCCTTCTTCAGTGATTATTTACTCTACCTTTTAATGATTAATATTTGCTGATTCTGTCCAGTGAGGTCTTTATTTGGCTATGGCCTATCAGCCAATTTCCCAGCACTGTGCATTCACAAATTAGTAACCACAAATTAGGCCCCATAGTAAGGTGTATATTGCAAAAACATGTTAAGTGTGAACAGATGATTATGAAGTTGCAGCTATTACTGTTTATTGCTTTGATATAGTATAAGGGGAGAATAGATGTGTGATTTTTCTTATTAACAATTTTAATTAACTTTTAATTGATTTCTGGGAAGATGAATGGTCTTATTACAGCATCACACACTGAGCTGCTTGACTAGATATTAAACATCGATGCAAATTCTTGACAGCACTGCTGATAATATGAGATTCTATGTTTGGTAATCTTGTCTACCTTCTATTCACTTGTCTATAGTAGTACATAAGTGAAACTGCCTTGGTTAGCCAGCCCATGTCCCTTAATTTACACGTCCTTATTTATGCTCCTCAATTAATGAGGAAGTAGAAAAAAAGTGTAGAACACATTTTATGTTCTACTTTTTAAAAACTCCTCAGCAGAGATATCTGAGTCACACTAAAAACTTAGAGTAATTTCCTGAGGATATTACATCCCTAAGCATGAAATGCCCTTGTTTTAATAATAACTAGACATTCAGTGAATTCAGTGGTAGGGAGTTGGGTCAAAGCGTGTGCCTGTGTGTGTGTAGACTTAACATGTTACTGACGTTTTATATTAATTTAAACTGATTTATAAAAAATTATGATACCCTATTGATGCGGAAACCCCATCGAACATTTGCTACCCCTCTACCTGTTGAATATCTGTTTGGACATTTTTTTCTCAACACACCATTCCATCATAAAGTCACTACGTATTTTCAAAAGGTATAGTTACTGGTAAGGACCTTGACTTGAGAATGCTGTCCTGGGTTGTCTAGGTGAGCTTAATGTAATTATATGAGACCTTGAATGTGGAAGAGGATGGATGGCTCAGGACTGTGTCAAAAGATAAGATCAAGAAGAAAGAAGAGGAATTTAAAAAATATGAGTGAGACTTGACCATCATGTCTGGCTATAAAAATGGAGGGACTGTGCCATAAGCCAGGGGAGATGGGTGGTATCTAGAAGCTGGGATTAGTCTTTATAAGTCAACCATTAGGAAGTGGAAATCTCAGTCTTACAACCTCAAGCAACTTGAATTCTGTCCATATCTTAAATGGGCAAAGAAATTGTTTCCTCTTAGACCTTTATTTATATATTTATTTATTTTATTAAGTCAAAAACACATAGATCATTAAATACATTCATGCATATGTGGGGTATAATGTGCTGATTTTTTTTATACAATCTGATGTGGTTACATTAAACCAATCAACATAGCTTTCACCTCATTTACTTGATTATTGTGCCGAAACATCTATGTTCTACACTTCACAAGTTTTCCTCTTAGAGCTTCTAAGGGAATACATTTCTGCCCACCCATTAATTTAAGCCTGGTGATACCGTCTTGTACTGACCTACAGAGCTGTTATATAATAAATCTTTATAAGCTGCCAAATTTGTGATAATTTGTTATGGGACCAAGAGAAAACTAATATGAATCTATCTAACACATCCTAATGGTGATATCTATTGAGCAGTGAAATGAATGTAGAGCAATATATCTATAACATCTTCCTCCTCACGCCCACACCCACTCAATCACACATACAACACATTATTCAAATTGAGACATTCCATCAATTCTATCAAACTGAATCTAAGTTATATGGATGACTAAAAAACGACTTGGTCAAGAGTCATTTAAATTCCTAATGGCATAAATCATTGATTTTCCTAATCTTAACATATCCTACAGGCAGAAAGAGTGACTAAAAATTTCAAGAGTGCTGGTATTATGAATTAAGGCCTATTTATATCATTGGTTTATATTTTTTCTATTTACTTGATCAATGATTTTTGTCAAAAAATAAAGTTCACAGTTTGGAGGGGTGCAGGTGACAATGTTCCTTGTTTTTATTTTTTCCACTCAGATGACAAAAGTGACTAATTTTTCAATAATTGTAAGACAAAATTTAGTATAAAAGTATAAAAGTAAAAGAAAATATATCAACTGAAGCTCTTCAACTCTTTTGCTATACTTTCCCTCTTTAGATATTCCTGTGATTCTTCTTCCATATTTTCTCAGGAATAAACTTTAAGAGATGTTAAACTCCCCAGGGCATTTGTGTTTGGATGAATCAAAGAGACAAATCCTGTTGAAATGTTTGGCATTATGACATGCAGGAGGAGCACAGTTAGACACGATTACTATAACTTGGACTTGGTCATTTCAAACAAGACACAAGCATTCAGCAAACCCACCCCACATACTTCACTAGTGTTTGCAAAGTGAGATACGTAACTGCATATGTGCTGTAAAATACATCATATTGCATTTCAGGTTTTGTGGATATCAAGTTTTTATGGTGCCTCTGGCTTACAAGGCAGCCAAGTGTCTTGTTTTCCTTAATTTCCTTGTTGATAGCATAGTTATATAACGTTTTACAGTTCCTAAGATTTGATCCAGTTTTTGAAAAGAACAATAACATACAACTATCAAACACAAAACTTGCAGTACTAGATAGAGTCATAATTTATATCATAACTGGGTTTTAGGTAAGATTAATTCTCAACATTCTATTTGGATGGCTATTGACTCAAAATGTACTCATTTCATTTGATGCAAAGTGATCTTGCATGATTTAAAAAGTCTCATAAATATGGATTCATTGTGATATGATGAATTCTCAGTTTTTATTGGTGGCTTGTATTCTAATATTAAATAAGAGCCTTTGCAGGGACTTTATAGTTTTAATACTTGTATTCCCACTTGAATTTGAAGACAGATTTCGTTTCAAATCTTAGTGCCATATATTCAATTAATCTAACATTCAGTAATTTCCACAAGTATTTGTTAAGTAGTTTTGTATATGAAGTCTTGTACTAAGAACTGGAATGCTGAGATTTCCCCAAGTATTTATTAAGTAGTTTCATATGTGAAGTATTATGCTAAGAACAGGGGCATGGAGTTAGCAAGATAATTAAATTCCATAAGCCAGAGTTTTCTCATTTGTAAAATGGTGCCAATGTTATTTACTCATAAGTCGTAAGTATATCATGAGCTTAAAATAAGGTACTATTTCTGAATATTATTTTATAACAAATGTTATTTGTTATAAATAAGAAATTATTGAACATATATAAATATGAAAATGATTATATAATATACTATGGCAAAAGTTATGGGATCCTAAATTGTCACTTACCAAATTGTTTGATTACTTAAAAACAACTAATTATTTTTCCGACTTCATTCAAAAACCTATTAAAGTTATAAGATTTTGTATCATAATATGATTACTATTGCTAATTATATTTATGTTACACTAATTTTCTATAAAGAATATTAACTATATTTTAGTTTTTTATGTTTTAGATTATGAATCACATTGTCATTATCTTTTTATTTTTCTCCTTAGAGACCAAAAGAATATTTAGATAGAAAAATGTCAAAACTAATTAACCCCCTTCATTTAATAGCAGCATCCCAAAACTTATTATGTGAATTCTTTTGTTTTCATTATAATCAGGCAACGGACCCTGATGCTGGAATAAATGGCCAAGTGTACTACAGTTTGGGCAACTTCAATAATCTTTTTCGCATCACATCTAACGGGAGCATTTACACAGCAGTGAAGCTTAACAGAGAAGTCAGAGACTACTATGAACTCGTTGTTGTGGCAACAGATGGAGCAGTACACCCTCGTCATTCAACTCTCACACTGGCCATCAAGGTTCTGGATATTGATGATAATAGTCCCGTGTTCACCAATTCAACATACACTGTCGTAGTTGAAGAGAATCTGCCGGCTGGGACTACCTTCCTTCGAATAGAGGTGTGTGGAAGAAGCATTAATTTAATCATTTCTACATTATAAGACTTGGTATTAGTCCAAGTTTGTCGAATTCAGCAAACAAAAATATGATACTGCAAGCTAAATTTAAATCTCATATGTATATAAACAATAAATAAATTGTTATTGTCAGTATAATACTGCATATTGTATTTTACATGGCACCCATACATTAGGGATACCCCCAAACTTTCAGGGATAAAGTTTAATCTGGAAGAAATAAAATAAAACTTTTGAATATTTTTTTTAATTTACAAATGTAACGCTGTATGTTTATTATAATAGTTGACAATACAATCATGCATATGTATCCTCACATACGTATAGGTTTCCCTTATATTATACAGATACTGTACCCATTACTCTGTATTTTTTTTATATTCAATACATAATAGGCATCTTATAAGAGTCTAAGTTTCCTCTTTAATGGCATCTCCATATACAAGTATATTTTATTCAATTTTCAACTATAAATGACCTGGAAGTCTGGAAATTTTGATTCAACACATCAGGTTGACCCATAAATCTGATTTTTTTTAGTAACTGCTCCATTAAATCTGACTCAGATTCTGTAAGGTCTATTTTGAAACAAAAAGAATTGTAGTTGTTTCTCCACCTGCAGTCCACACCTTGAATTTTGTTAGTATTCCTACCATAATAGAACTAAGAAAGTATTTTCTTAGGCAATAAACATTAATAAATCTATATAAGGCAGAAATGTGCCCTAATCAGGGAGAGGACCAGAATCAATTGATTTATTCCTTCGCTCAATCCATTAATTAGTTAGTTCACTTATTTAATACATATATCTTCTGTGTCTATTGTATACCAAATCCTTTGCTAGACTGTGTATGTGAAGGTGGATAAGACAGTTTCCTCACCATCTTTGAGTTTTCAGTCTGATTTGACAATCAGACAAGTAAGTTGGTAGTTAGAACATAGGTCCTCAATAACAGAGGTCTGGGATAATACAAGTGGAACTCTTAATTTAATCCAAGAGGAATGAAAATGTTTGCTGGAGAAAGTTGTTTCAAAATTGTGAGTATAGGACAAATAAGAGTTATCCAAGACAAGAGAAAAGAAAGATTTTTCAAAGCAGTGAAAAAGGCTGCCTGAAATCCCTGGAGTGAGGAGAGGAGAAGGGAGAGAGGCTAAAGGGTTCGAAGGTATAGTGGTCGTCCTCATCTTGTTCAGGAGCATAGGATTGATAGAAAATGGGACAGAAAGCAAAATTTTAGACAGCAAAATGACATATAAGAATGATGCTTCCACTGTACCTGTCTCGTTGTAAAGTCAATTATTGATAGGGGGAAATCAAGACTGAAGTTCACATAGGAGATATTTGTATTTGCCAATTCACATTCTTACATACCCTGAATGGTCCCAATTTTTACTCTTGCTCTATTCCATCTTCTTACCCTGAGGTGCATTTGCCAGTCTACGCTACTGGTTGACATAGACATCCTAAAAGGCTTCCATAAAAAAGCATCCTTTCAGCTAAAAGCTATCATTCCCCGTTTGGAACGCCCTTTAGATGACATATATATTTTTTTCCTATTTTGGCATTTGTGTTTTATTTCTTCTTTTAGAGAATAATCTGGTGGGTGACCACTGTGTTGTGGTTCATCTTGATGGCTTGTACATCTACTTGTGCGTAATTACTTCTCAAATACTAATTAAATGAAGGGAAGTATAATAATGTAATATCTAAGAATCACAGAATCAGTGTTTTACAGAATCACAGTATCCCCATTAGAAGAAATTGTCAGTTATATTTTCTTAGTTTTGCCATAGTTCTTTAGTTCTCTTATTATGTCTGTAGAAATCACTTGATATTAATTTAAAATGTTATTTTCATGATTATTAAATCAGCAGGAAAAAATAGACAATAATTTATGACAATATTTCTTTACCGTGGTATTATTCATTAATTAATCATTTTTCACATAAAAAGACCCAGTGATGGCTCGGCGCCTGTGGCTCAATCGGCTAAGGCGCCAGCCACGTACACCTAAGGTGGCGGGTTTGAATCCCCTGCCCAGGCCCGCCAAACAACAATGATGGCTGCAACCAAAAAATGGCTGGGCATTGTGGCAGGCGCCTGTGGCCCCAGCTACTTGGGAGGTGGAGGCAGGAGACTCACTTGAGCCCAGGAGTTGGAGGTTGCTGTGAGCTGTGATGCCATAGCACTCTACCCAGGGGGATAG
>CAUYQV010167749.1:0-15277 GCA_963574575.1 Galagoides demidoff | reverse complement strand
GGCTGTCTGCTTGCCTTACTTACTGTGTTCTTGGCTGTGCAGAAGCTCTTTAGTTTGATCAGGTCCCAATAGTGTATTTTTGATGTTGCTTCAATTGCCCGGGGTGTCCTCCTCAAGAAATGTTCACCCAGGCCGATTTCTTCAAATTATGAGAGAATTATGTGGTCTTTGCTTTTTAAGTTTTCCCTCCACTTTCTTCTAGTATTTTTATGGTTTCATGTCTTATGTTTAAGTCTTTAATCCAGTGAGAGTCTAACTTAGTTAATGGTGAAAGGTGTGGGTCCAGTTTCAGTCTTCTACAGGTTGCCAACCAGTTTGCCCAGCACCATTTGTTATTAGGGAATCTTTTCCCCACTCAATGTTTTTAATTGGCTTGTCAAAGATTAGGTACCGGTAAGTAGTTGGATTCATTCAATTCTTTTAAGCACAGTTCACATCAGTGTTTTTTTTTTAAATTTTAACAATACATTTTATTTAACCCAGTACATTCAAAATATTATGTTTTCTACACATAATCAATATAAACACCATTAATGAGAATGTTTGCATTTATTTATTTATTTATTAAATCATAGCTGTGTACATTAATGCAATCATAGGGTACAATGTACTGTTTTCATATACAATTTGAAATATTTTCATCAAAATGGTTAACATAGCCTTTATGGCATTTTCTTAGTTATTGTGTTAAGATACTTATATTCTACATGTAGTAAATCACATCAATGCTTTCTAGAAATACTGGGCAATAGTTTCTTGGGGTTAATGAGATTAAACACAAACACCTTACTGGTAATTTATGTAATAGATTACCACTGTATGGCTCTGATGACTCAACTCACTCCCTACTCATTTTGCATACTCCAGCCAAAGGGAATTCCTTACACTTTTTTTTTTTTTTTTGCTGCCTCAAACCCAGGAGTTTGAGTTGAGTATACACTTTTCTGAATGTACCACTGTTTCCTTCCTCATTGTCTTTGCACATTTTTCTTTGTTTCTGGCATAGTCTCCCCTAGACTCTAACTATTGATATTCTTGAAAACAATCTCAAGGGTCACTGTAGCCATGTGTTTCTGATATTTGCAAATGAATTTAAACTTCCATGTCTGTTGTTCTGAATTGACACAATCATCTTATGGCGTCTTTTATTGTGATTATTTGTGCTCTGATGTGTAGGTTCCTTAAGCTCAGGTTCAATAAATGAGTCATTCTTGCATCTTTTTCAGAGCCTGAGATTTAAGGAATTAGATGAAGGTCAACGTGCACATGTGGGAGTGCTGAGGGAGGGAATGGATCATTTAGTTAATTTCTTTCATCCAGCACTGAAAGGAATTATTAGGTAATCTATCTTGTGAATTTTGGCTTATAAATATTATTTATTTCCACTAGCAAAATCAAAACCAGAAAATACCAAGTCAAATAGGAATGAGAAAGGTTACTGTCATTTAGATGTAATTAAAATCTAGCCCAGTCCAGCATGTCCAAGCCAGCCTAGCCTAGCCAAGCAATCTGACTTAATTTTCATGATTATCTTTGAATTGGCAACCAATTAAGGTCCTATAAGGAGAGAAAGTTTTTAAGTTTATGTCTCTATCCTATTTTGAATGAATGGGTGCAGGATGGACTCATTAAATTAGCACCACATATAAGCAGCAACCTTCCTAATCACTTCCCGAGAATGCACAATGCTCCCTCCCTCTTTGGCTTGTAATTTTGCTCAGGGAAATATAAACATGTGCACACACTCACACATATCAATCTTTACCTGCTTATGTCGGAAATCCCTTCTTCAGGGAATTTTTTTCCCCCCTGAATTTTCATAATGTGACATATTTTTTAAGGCCTGAGGAGATCATGGATATTTTAGAGCTACAAAATAGTTTTGTAGCTCTGAGAAGGGAAAAGATAAAGACAGATAAAGAAAAATAAAAGATGTCATACTTTAGTAACTCAAACAGCATGGTACAAACACAAAAAGACACATAGATCAATGGAAAAGAATAGGGCATTATTTAAACACAGTTCACATCAGTGCTTTTAAAATAAAGTCATGTATTGACAGTGAACTGATTTTTGACAAAGCTGACAATAACATACATTTCAGAAAGAGCACCCTCTTCAATTGATGGTACTGGGAAAATTGGGAAGCCATATGCAGAAGAAGAAACTGGACTCCTGTCTTGCACTATATAAAAAAATCTACTTGAGGTAGATTAAAGACTTAAATGTAAGACCTGAAATTATAAAATACTAAAAGAAGACCTAGAGATAACTCTTCTGTACATTGGTCTAGGCAGAAAATTTATGAAACAAAAACAAAAATGTAGGCAACAAAAACAAAAATAAATGAGACTTAAATGAGCTTCTGCACAACAAAAGAAATATTCAATGGAGTGAACCAACAACCTAGAGAATGGGAGAAAATATTTGCAAATTATTTATCTGATGGGACTACTATTCAGACTCAACAACGAACTCAAACAACTCAACAACAACAATAACACTCCCAAATAATCCCATTAAAAAGTGGGCACAGGACATAGATAGACTTTTTTCAAAACAAGACATACAGATAAACAATACTATAGGAAAAAAAGATTCAATATCACTAATCATCAGAGAATTGCAAATCAAGATCACACTGAGATACCATCTTACCCCAGTCAGAATGGGTGTTATTAAAAAGATAAAAAACCCAGAAGATGTTAGGAAGGACACAGAGAAAATGGAACTCTTATACGTTGTTGGTGGGAATGTAAATTAGTACAGCCTCTACAGAAAACAGTATAGAGATTTCTCAACAAACTAACTGGAACTACTATTTGATCCAGCAATCATACTACAGTGTATCTACCCAAAGGAGAAGAGAAATCATGACATCTAAAAAGTATCTGCACTAGTATGTTTACTCACAATAATAAAGACATGGAATCAACCTAAATTGATGAATGGATAAAGAAAATGTGGTTTATATACTCAATAGAACACTATTCAGACATAAAAAAAGAATGAGATTACGTTTTCTGCAGTACCGTGGGTGGAACTGGGCGTCATTATCCTAAGTGAAATGAGCCAGGAACAGAAAGACAAACACCACATGTTCTCACTCAGAAGTAGATGCTAAAATGCGTTCACATAGACAAAGAATGTGGAATAGTACATAATGGAGACTGGGGAGAGTGAGGCGCTGTGGGGAGAAGGATGATAAGAAGTGATTTAGTGAGCACCATGTTCATTATTTGGGTAATGGATACCCTAAAAGCCCTGGCTTTACCACTATGCATATTAAAAAATTGCACATATACTGTATAAATTTGTACATAAACTATGGTCAAAAATTTCTAAAAGTGCACAGAATTAATACAATTAACAATGGCATTAAATGACATTGTTTAGTCTTGTCTGCCTCTTTCCCATGTGGAATTTTTTTTTTTTTTGGTATATATTGGTACACTCTTCTACTGAAAATTATATATAGTTTATCCGAAATTCAGTTTTTGCTGGGCATTCTGTATTTTATTGGGCAACTCAACTGTCCTCACAACAGGGAAGTTGGCTTCCTCCAAAGCAGTGATCTGAGATTTGGAGACAATGTGCTCAAAACAGAAGTCACAGACTTTTTATAACCCGAGATTGGGAGTGATATGACATCATCCTACCACATTTTATTCCTTAGAAGTGAGGCACTAAGTCCAGCCCACATACAGGAGAGGGGAATAAGGTTCTTTTTCTTGAGAGAATGTGTATAAAGGAATCTGTGGGTGTGCATTTAAAATCACAGCAGCAGGAGAGCACATAGGAGGGAATGTAAGCCCAGCATCCCATTGGATAAAACACAGTGACTGAGCCAAGTGGTGAACATATGACCTAATTTCTACTACATCAAGGTACTTTTCTTTCTTTTTTTTTGAGACAGAGCCTCAAGCTATCCACCTGGGTAGAGTGCCATGGCATCACAGCTCATAGCAACCTCCAACTCCTGGGCTCCAATGAGTCTCCTGCCTCCGCCTCCCAAGTAGCTGGGACCACAGGCGCCCGCCACAACGCCCGGCCATTTTTTGGTTGCAGCCATCATTGTTGTTTGGTGGGCCCAGGCTGCGGATTCGAACCGCCACCTTAGGTGTACGTGGCTAGCGCCTTAGCCGATTGAGCCACAGGCGCCCGCCAACATCAAGGTACTTTTCTTAGATTAACATATAATCACTGCAAGGGAGATATTCTCCTTCCATGGGTTTGGTTAACTTGGATGATAGGACTCTAATGTTGTTTTGGCCATTTTTTTTCACCTATAAGGAGAAAGCACACGTATAGTTGAAAGAATATTGCCAAGACATAAAGGCAAACATAGTGGAGAGGTGGAGCAAAACAACAAGATCTTAGTCAGTATCATTTGAGCCCTTGATTTGGTTGTCTCTGGCTTTGGAGTTGTATGTGTTGATAAAGTCCTTTTGGCCGAAGTTAGTTTGGGTATGTTTCTTTTTTTTTTTTTTTTTTTTTTTTGAGACGGAGCCTCAAGCTATCCCCCTGGGTAGAGTGCCATGGCATCACAGCTCATAGCAACCTGCAACTCCTGGGCTCAAGCGAGTCTCCTGCCTCTGCCTCCCAAGTAGCTGGGACCACAGGCGCCCGCCACAATGCCTGGCTATTTTTTGGTTGCAGCCATCATTGTTGTTTGGCGGATCCAGGCTGGGGATTCGAACCCGCCACCTTAGGTGTACGTGGCTGGCGCCTTAGCCGATTGAGCCACAGGCGCCGAGCCTTGGGTATGTTTCTGTCAGAAAAGTTGACTAGTATAGATGTGATCTCTGCCAAAGAAGTTTATAAATCCAATGAGAACACAGACATAAAATGATGATTTGATAAGCTCTCTACAGTAAGTGCTATGAAGAAATAAAGAAATACATAAACAATGTAAGATAGCCGTGCAGAAGGTAGTGATACCAGTATGAGCTATAGGAGGCAGAGAGGACTTCACCGAGCAGCAGGATTTGATTTGGCCCTCGAAATATAATTAGAATCGCAAGTGAGGAACACGAGCTAGGTAAATCTAAGTAGAAGAAATAGAACTGATATGAAGACATGAAAATGATCACTCCATGTTTGAGTAGTGGCAGATAGTTTGTGATCATTGTAGTGGAATATGAGTAGGATAACGAGAGGTAATATGCTAAGCTGTTAGATATGATCTCATAAGTGGCGGCATCTTGTCTTTTCTGTTGCTTATAACAAAATACCTAAAACTGAGTAATTTATAAATAAAAGGGATTTATATCTTTTAGTTATGGAGGCTGAGAAGTCCAAGGTAGAGGGGCGACATCTGGGCTGGTGGGGACTCTCTGAAGCATCCTCAGAGCATCACATGGTGAATAGGCTAAGCATACTAGCTCAGGTCTCTCTTCTCTTCTTATAGAGTCACCAGTTCCATTCCTGCAATGATCCATTAACACATTAATCCTCAAGTGGATTAATCTATTCATGAGCATTGGCCCTCATGACCCAATTACCTCTTATAGGCCCCACCTCTCAATACTGCCACATTGGGGGATTAAGTTTCAACATAAGTTTTGTAGGGAACAAACATTTACTTATTTATTTATTTTTATTATATATATATTTATATATTATATATAAACATTTATATATATATAAAAACATATATATATATAAAATAAAAATAAAATACTTTTTTTTTTTGCAGTTTTTGGCCAGGGCCAGGTTTAAACACGCCACCTTCGGTATATGGGGCCAGCGCCCTACATCTTGAGCCACAGGTGCCGCCTGGGAACAAACATTTAAACCATAGTGCATCTTTCAAAGTTTTATGGAGGGAGACAAGATGGTTAGAGATATATTTCAGTAGGCTAAATATGGTGGCTATAAAGATGGTTTAAAAGGGAAAGGAATGGAGGCTGTGAGATTCAATGGGTAGCTACCATTGTGGTCTAAGTAAGGAATGAGCAGGGTTTAGGATTCTGCAGTCCTGGTGGGGAGAAGGAGACAGATATAGTGGCTGTCCTCCTCTCTGTCACTATTCCTCTGCCATGATCTTAGTTTAGACCACCATTTGTTTCTCAGTTAGATTATTGCAATAGCTTTTTAATTAGTCACTTTGCTCTTGACACCTTTGCCTTCCCTTTATTCATACTAACCTACACATTGCTACCAGAGGGATAGTTCTAAAACTGAAGCCTAAATAGGACACTCCTCTTTTGAAGTGGTAAACTGACATTCCACTGTTTTTGAGGTAATATGTGTGCTCTGTTTAGCATGCGAGCTTCTTCATTATCTGGCCCCTAGTTCTGGCTCTTGCCCTATCTTTAGATATATTGAATCTCTCGTAGTGCTGAGAGAGACTCATGCTCTGTCATGCTCTTTTGACTTCCCACATGTTCGCCCCTCTGCTCAGAATGATTTCCCACCACCTGTTTTCCTAATTAATGTGTACTCTACCATCAAATCTTTGCTTAACCTCCCCTCCCTTGAGAGGAATCCTGAGGCCTCTGATCTGATTTACATACCCCTTGCAACTTGAGCAAGGACTGAAATAATTACCTTACCCATCTGCCTGTCCCAATAGATAGCAAGATTCTTGAAGTCAGGGACTATTTTGTCCCAACTTTGTGTGGAATGAATTCTTAAGTTTCAATCACCAATGACTGTGTACTTGATGCTTAACAACTAAAATAACTTAAATACAATTTCAAAATTTTATTATGTGAAAATGGAATTTGTAGGAATGAAAAATAAACAACTAAATTTTTTATTACCCAAGATTAACTGATTACATGCATTCAAATAAACATGTCTTTTATTTTTTCAAAAGTAATGCTTTGTTGTGAATAATTTAGAGTCTTAATTGCTGCCTGGCTTGTGATCCCTGGGTGCTCAGTCCATGTGGTAGATATTATCCCTTTGGTGATTGAGACATTCTAGCCTCTGTTGGCATAAATGTGGGGCATCTTGGAAACAGAAAGCAGTGCTGTAATAGCACAGGATAAATGACTACACTGAGAAATCACCATATTTTCCCCCTATGGTGTTGTAAAATTAGTATGGGCTGGGGAACTGAAGTGTTCCTTAATGAATCTTAAGCTCCTTGAACAAAAGATAATACAAAAAAGACGATTTTCTTTTACAATTTGACAAAAAAGTTTCTGTTATCATTTAGAGTTAAAATAATTGTAGATATTTCTAATACTCTATATATGGTATATTTTTAATCAAATAATTAACACCTATTTGGAAAAGGGTCTAAACATTATCAGTAGGGTTGTGGGAAGTTAATCTGTGAGTTATAACTTGTATTTGGTGAGATGAGCAAAGTGAAATTTGTACTTATAGTCATTTTGACCAGAGTTGCAGTAAATAGCATATAAAGGATATATTTATAAATCTTTGGGGGGAAAGCCAAAGAATTAAAAAAGCGAGGACAATTGAGGCAATATAAACTGAAAAGAGAGAATTTTTGGTATGATAGAATGATAGGTATACATGTACTTACCAAATTTTACATGTCAAATAAATGAGAAATATTTTTAATGCATTTCTTCTGTTTAAGAAATAACTCACACATTGTTGGCAAAAGTGGACATATATATCTTATTCCCATGAAAAAATAAAAAATATACTGATAATATTTTAAAAGGATCCTATTGAGAAAAACACAAGAAATAATATAACATTAATAATGTTATGTTAATGTTTATCTTTTCTCACCTAGCTGTAGGCTATTGGGTTAAGCTGACCCTTAGCTTGTAGATGGGGAATTAACGGTCCATTAGTTGACTTGTAGGAATAATGTTGTCTCTCTTCTTAGGCAGCCACTGTAGACTGATGGGATCCAATAATCCAGGTATTCTTGGCAGGTTGTGGAAGGGTGGCAGGCTGGCCATTAAAGTTGATTTTACTCTTTCATTGTATATATTCCCATCCCCCTTCAAACATGTCAGTCCCCCTCCACACAGAGTATTTACTTCTTTGGTCTGACAGGCAAAGGGGACAGTGAGTGGGGGAGGATGCTGATTTTGACTGTTTTAATGAATGTATGGTGGTTTCTCATTGTTATTTTAATTTGCATTTCCCTGATGATGTATGATACAGACCATCTTTTCATACACTTTTTGCCATTTGTTTTTATTCTTTGGTGAGGCATCTCTTCAAATCTTTTGCCCACCTTTTAGTCAAGTTTTTCTTAGTCTTATGGTTGAGTTTTAAGAGTTCTTTGTATATTTTGGATAATAGTCCTTTCCATATGTGTTGTTCAAATATTTTCTCCTAGTCTGTGACTTGTCTTCTCATTCTCTTAATAGTGTCTGTCCAAGAACAGCCTATATGTTGATAATTGGAGTTCCACTTTAAGGCAGCTATAAAATAAGAGTGAATTTTCTGTGCATTTTGTCTCCCAAAGATTGGCATCCTGTGTAAGGGAGTAAGAAGTACTGACACATCTCCTCTGAGGAAGAGGTAATGGAAGACAGAAGAGTAAATGATGTAGACTTTAATGTTTATCTTTTGTAAATTTATATATAGCAGATGGTGAAACTTCAGGTATTCAGGATTGAGAAAAGGGAGGGGAAATGTTTGCAGAATAAGACATCACCAGGCATTTAGTACAGTTATCTAAACAAGATTACTGTGCGACCTTGAGTAAGTTTTCTTTCTTCCTTCCCTTCCCTTCCCTTCCCTTCCCTTCCCTTCCCTTCCCTTCCCTCAGACTCTCATTCTGTTGCCCAGGTTAGAATGCGGTAGCTTGATTACAGTGCACTGCAACCTTGAACTCCCGGGCTCAAGCTATTCTTTTGACTTAGCCTTTGAGTAGTGGGGATGATAGGCATGTGATGTGCTGCCATGCCTGAATGATTTTTTAGTTTAATTTATTTTTTATGGAGATGCAGTCTCACTATTTCTCAGGCTAGTCTTGAACTTCTAGTCTTAAGCAAGACTCCTTCTTTGGCCTTCCAAAGTGCTAAGATCACAAGCATCAAGCATAAGCCACAATTTCTGGCTACTTTTTTGAGACACAACTTTTTTTTTTTTTTTCACTTTTGGTGTTGTACTTTTTTTCTTTTTTATTGTTGGGGATTCATTCAGGGTACAAGAAACCAGGTTACACCGATTGCATTTGATAGGTGAAGACACTCTTACAATTGTGTCTTGCCCCCAAAAGGTGTGGCACACACCAAGGCCCCACCCGCCTCCCGCCTTCCCTCTCTCTGCTCTTCATTTCCCCACTCCTCCCTCCTTCTTTCTCTCTCTGCTCCCCCCCTCCCCCAGCACATCATTAATTGTCATTAATTGTCCTCAAATCAAAATTGAGTACATAGGATTCATGCTTTTCCATTCTTGTGATGTTTTACTAAGAATAATGTGTTCCACTTCCATCCATGTTAATACAAAGGCTATAAAAGTCTCCATTTCTTTTAATGGCTGAATAGCATTCCATAGTGTACATATACCACAGCTTGTTAATCTATTCCTGGGTTGGTGGGCATTTAGGCTGTTTCCACATTTTGGCGATTGTAAACTGAGCTGCAATAAACAGTCTTGTGCAAGTTTCCTTATGATAAAAGGATTTTTTTTCCTTCTGGGAAGATGCCCAGTAATGGGATTGTAAGATCAAATAGGAGGTCTAGACTAAGTTCTTTGAGGGTTCTTCATACTTCCTTCCAAAAAGTTTGTAATAGTTTGCAGTTCCACTAGCAGTGTAAAAGTGTTCCCTTTGCTCCACATCCATGTCAGCATCTGCAGTTTTGAAATTTTGTGAGATAGGCCATTCTTGCTGGGGTTAGATGGTATCTCAGGGTGGTTTTGATTTGCATTTCTCTAGTAATTAGGGATGATGAGCATTTTTTCATATGTTTGCTAGCCATTCATCTGTCTTCTTTAGAGAGGGTTCTATTCATATATCTTGCCCATTGATATATGGGACTGTTGGATTTTTTCATGTGTATTAACTTGAGTTCTCTATAGATCCTAGTTATCAAGCTCTTATCTGATTCAAAATATGCAAATATCCTTTCCCATTGTGTAGGTTGTCTATTGGTCATTGTCTCCTTAGCTGTACAGAAGCTTTTCAGTTTAATTAAATCCCATTTGTTTACTTTTTTTGTTGTTGCAATTGCTGCGGCAGTCTTCTTCATGAAATTTTTCCCCAGGCCAATATCTTCCAGTGTTTTTCCTATACTTTCTTTGAGGATTTTTATTGCATGCCATAAATTTAAGTCCTTTATCCATCTTGAATCAATTTTTGTGAGTGGAGAAAGGTGTGGGTCCAGTTTCAGTCTTTTACATGTGGATATCCAGTTCCCCCAGCACCATTTATTGAATAGGGAGTCTTTCCCCCAAGGTATGTTCTCATTTGGTTTATCGAAGATTAGATGGTTGTAAAATATTAGTTTCATTTCCTGGTTTTCTATTCACTTCCAAATGTCTATGTCTCTATTTTTGTGCCAGTACCATGCTGTCTTGACCACTATGGCTTTGTAATACAGCCTAAAATCTGGTATGGTGATGCCCCCAGCTTTGTTTTTATTACTAAGAACTGCCTTAGCTATACAGGGTTTTTTGGGGTTCCACACAAGACACTGAATCACTTTTTCCAAATCTTGAAAGTACGATGTTGGTATCTTAATAAGGATGGCACTGAATTGGTAGATAGCTTTGGGAAGTGTAGAAATTTTAACAATGTTGATTCTTCCCAGCCATGTGCATGGTATGTTCTTCCATTTGTTAATGTCCTCTGCTATTTCCTTTCTTGGGATTTCATAATTTTCTTTATAGAGTTCCTTCACCCTCCTAGGTATTTCATTTTCTTTGAAGCTGTGGTGTAGCCTCTCATCTTGACTGTTATTGGTGTATACCAAGGCTACTGACTTGTGGATATTGATTTTATATCCTGAGACATTGATGTATTTTTTGATGACTTCCAGGAGTCTTGTGGCTGAGTCTTCAGGGTTCTCTAAGTATAAGATCATATCATCAGCAAAGGAGAGTTTGACTTCCTCTGCTCCCATTTGGATGCCCTTTATTTTCTTGTCTTGCCTAATTGTATTGGCTAGAACTTCCAGCTCTATGTTGAATAGTAGTGGTGACAGAGGACAAGCTCGTCTGGTTCCAGTTCTAAGAGGAAAAGCTTTCAGTTTTATTCCATTCAGTAAAATACTAGCTGTGGGTTTGTCATAGATAGCTTCATTCAGTTTCAGAAAAGTGCCATGTATGCTTATACTTTTCAGTATTCTAATTAGAAAAGGATGCTGGATTTTATTGAATCTTTTTCTGCATCTATGGAGAGGATCATATGGTCTTTGCTTTTGCTTCTGTTAATCCAGTGGATAATGTTTATGGACTTGCATATGTTAAACCAGCCTTGCATCCCTGGGATGAAACCTACTTGATCATGATGTATGACTTTATAATGATAAGCTGTAATGTATTGGCTAGTATTGTTGAAAAATTTTGCATCTATATTGATTAGTGAAATTGGTCTGAAGTTCTTCTGTTTAGTTGGGTCTTTTCCTGGTTTTGATATCAGGGTGATGTTCGCTTCATAGAACATGTTGGGAAAGATTCCTTCCTCCTCAATTTTTTGGAATAATTTCTGGAGTATGGGAATAGCTCCTCCTTGAAGGTTTGATAGAATTCTGGTGTGAAGCTATCCGGACCCGGGCATTTTTTTTGTTCTTTTTAGATTTTTTTATTGTTTCTTTAATGTAGTGCTTGAAATTGGTCTGCTCCAGAGATCTATTTCTTCCTGGCTAAGTCTAGGGAGAGGGTGTGATTCCAAATATTGATCCATTTTCTTCACATTGTCAAATTTCTGAGCATAGAGTTTCTGGTAGTATTCAGAGATGATTTCTTGTATCTCTGTGGCAAGTTGTAATTTCCCCTTTATCATTTCTGATTGAGGTTACTAGAGATTTTACTTTTCTATTTCTAGTTAGTGTGGCCAAAGATTTATCTATTTTATTTATTTTTTTAAAAAACAAGCTCCTGTTTCATTAATTTTCTGAATGATTCTTTTGTTTTCAATTCCATTGATCTGTGATTTAATTTTGGATATTTCTTTTCTTCTGCTGTGTTTAGGCTTAGATTCTTTTTCCAATTCTGTAAAGTGGCTTGTGAGTTTGTTGATGCATCTCTTTCTGTTTTTTTGAGTGTAGTCATCTAAAGTGATAAATTTTCCTCTCAAAACTGCTTCTGCAGTATCCCACAGGTTTTGGTAGCTTGTGTCTTCATTGTTGTTATGCTCAAGGAAGGTAATGATTTCCTGTTTTATTTCTTCCCGCACTCAACTGTCATTCAACAGAAGGTTGTTTAATTTCCACACCTTTGTGGGGAGTTGAATGTTTTTGTTGGAGTTGAGTTCCACCTTTAGTGCCTGGTGGTCTGAGAAAATACAAGGAAAAATGTCAATTCTTTTGATTCTGTTGAGGTTTGTTTTGTGTCCTAGGATATTATCAATTTTGGAGAATGTTCCATGGGGTGATGAGAAGAATGTATGTTCTTTATCTTTGGAATGGAGTGTTCTATATGCATCTATCAAGCACAGTTGTTCTAGGGTCTCATTTAAATCTCTTATTTCTTTGTTTAATTTCTGTTTAGAGGATCTATCCAGCTCTGTAAGAGGAATGTTAAAGTCCCTTGTTATTATGGTATCACAGGATATCATATTGCTCAGACTAAGTAAGATCTGTTTCGAGAATCTGGAAGCATTTAAATTGGGTGCGTAAATATTTAGAATTGAAATGTTTTCTTGTTGCACTTTTCCCTTGACCAATATAAAGTGACCATCTTTGTCTTCTTTGACTTTAGTTGCTTTAAATCCACATGCATCTGAGGATAACATTGCCACTCCTCTTTTCTTCTGAATTCTGTTTGCCTGGAAAATTGTCTTCCAGCCCTTAACTTGGAGTTTTAATTTGTCTTTTGAAGCTAGATGTGTTTCCTGCAGACAGTAAATGTATGGCTTGTGTTTTTTAATCCAGTAAGCCAATCTATGCCTCTTCAGTGGGGAATTCAAGACATTAATATTTATTGAGATAATTGAGCATGGTGGTGTTCTATTCATCTTATTTTGTGAGAGTTCATTGCTTAGTTTTATCTTTTGCATCAGTGTTGAAGTTAGGTTCTGTCCTTTAATTTCTGAGATCTTACTTTGCTATTGATCCACTGTGATGGTCAGTGTGGAGAACAAGCTGAAGTTATTTCCTATAGAGCTGGTCTTGTTGTGGTGAATTTCCTCAATGTTTGTATATCAGTAAATGATTTGATTTCTCCATCAATTTTAAAGCTTAGCTTAGCAGGATATAGAATTCTGGGATGGAAATTGTTCTATTTAAGTAGATTAAAGGTAGATGACCATTGTCTTCTTGCTTGGAAAGTATCATTAGAGAAGTCTGCAGTCACCCTGATGGATTTGCCCCTGTAGATGAACTGGTGCTTACTCCTGGCAGCTTGAAGAATCTTTTCTTTTGTCTTGACTTTGGACAGGTTTATCACAATGTGTCTTGGAGAAGATCAGTTAGAGTTGAGGTGACCTGGGGTCCGATATCCCTCTGAAAGAAGTGTGTCAGAATCTTTGGTGATATTTGGGAAATTTTCATTTCTAATATTCTCTAGTATGGCTTCCATTCCCCTGGGGCATTCTTCCCCTTCTGGGATACCTATAACTTGTATGTTTGAATGCTTCATAAAGTCCCATAATACTGTCAGTGAACATTCTGCTTTCTCTCTCTTCTTTTCTGCCTCTTTAACTATCTGAGTTATCTTAAGAGCTTTGTCCTCTACCTCTGAGATTCTTTCTTCTGCATGGTTTAATCTGTTGTTGATACTTTCTTCCTTCCTTTATTTTTTTTTTTAGGAGCCATGTAAGTACTTTATTTAAAAATCAGTTAAAGGTATTTAGATATTGAAACGTAGGATGGGACAAGAACTGCGTTTTTTGTCAAAAGCCTTATATAACTATTTGATACTTTATATGAATGCAGCTTTAATAAGAGTAAATGCAAAGCATTTTAGTACAAAATCTTTCTGTCTCCATCTCTATATTACACTCATGTTTCACTCTTAAAACAAGTTATGATTTACTTTATACCCATAGACTCTGGAGTTCAGTCCCTTTTCTTTCTTTCTTTTTTTTTAAAATTAAATCATAGCTGTGTACATTAATGCAGTCATGGGGTACAGTGTGCTGGTTCTATATACAACCTAAGATATTTTCATCAAACTGGTCAATATAGCCTTCATGCCATTTTCTTAGTTATTGTGTTAAGACATTTATATTCTACATTTAGAAAGATTCACATGTACATTTGTAAGATGAACCATAGGCGTGGTCCCACCAATCATGCTCCCTCTAACCATCCTCCCCACTCCCCTACCTCTCTCCTTTCCTTATATTCTTGGGCTATAATTGGGTCATAGCTTTCATATGAAAGCTATAAATTAGTTTCATAGTAGGGATGAGTACACTGGATACTTTTTCTTCCACTTTTGATATACTTTCCTAAGAAGAATATTTTCCAACTCCATCCATGTAAACATGAAGTCTCCATCCTTCTTTAGGGCTCCATAGTATTCCATGGTATACATATACCACAGTTTATTGATCCATTCATGGGTCAATGGGCACTTGGGCTTCTTCCATGACCTAGCAATTATGAATTGGGCTACAATAAACATTCTGGTACAAATATCTTTGTTGTAGTGTGCTTTTTGGTCTTCTGGATGTATACTTAGTAGAGGAATTGTAGGATCAAATGGCAGGTCTATTTTTATCTCTAAATGTTCTCCAGATGTCTTTCCAAAAGGAACGTATTAGTTTGCATTCCCACCACCAGTGTAGCCATGTTCCCTTTTCTCCACATCCACGCCAGCATCTCTGGTTTTGGAATTTTGTGATATGGGCTAATCTTACTGGAGTTAGGTGATATCTCAAAGTAGTTTTGATTTGCATTTCTCTGATGATTAAGGATAGTGAGCATTTTTTCATATATCTGTAGGCCATGTGCCTGTCTTCTTTTTTTTTTTGGCAGCCAGTGTGAGTCTTGTCATTTATCTATTTTTTAAATTTCTTATAGCATAACTGTGTACATTAATGCAATCATGGGGTACAGTGTGCTGTTTTCTTTTCTTTCTCTCTTTTTTATTAAATGATAGCTGTGTACATTAATGCAAACATGGGGTACAGTGTAGTGTTTTCATATACAATTTGAAATATTTTCATCAAACTGGTTAACATAGACTTTATGTCATTTACTTAGTTATTGTGTTAAGACAT